>JADDOH010024766.1:0-130726 GCA_016648135.1 Agrypnia vestita | reverse complement strand
TGAAAGAGACGAAAAATTAATGTGAATAAAAATATAGTTACATTTATTCTAGACTTAATTTAGGTTATTAAAATGAATAGCGGGAAAAACTATTAGTGGTAATTGTAATTTAGACAAATAATTAAATTGAAAGTACTTCTGTTTATATATAAAATTATTAATGGACAAAACAATACCTTTGAATTATTAAGAAAAATAAAAAAAAAACAACATGAACATGACTATTATACAAGAAGAAAAGATGAAGTAAGATTACCATTCCGAAAGAAAAAAGATCGAAAACTTCTATGATGTACAGTGGGATGAAATTATATATGAAACTATAGGTCGACCACAACCAAAAGACCATTCCCTAGCTTTGTCCGGGGGAAAAGTTGCCTGGATATGATATTCCAAATAAATAAATATTTTTTTAGTTTAAAAACGTTCACTTACTTACTAGAAAAACTTATTTTGTGTTGATTTTTTGCATCGTAACAACACACATATTTTTGCGCACATTCTTTTGAATGTGGTTTAGCTATAGCAGGGACGAAAAAAATATAACGATTTTTAAGAAAAAATTAAGAAAATACGTGGTCTTTGATTAAAAATTTAATACAAATTTATATATCTTACGCTGTATATATTAGGAAATATAAAAAATATTGTATAACCTACTTTAAGAATAAAAAATAAATAGTTAAGGAAAAAATATTTTTGCTTTTTCCACTAATCAAACGACCCGTTTTCGAAAAAATATGTTTACTTTTTAGGTTAACTAAGAGCACATCCAATACATCGCGCGTTCATCGTCTCAATGTTTACGTGGAATCTAAAAGAATTAAAAAGATAATTTTGGATAGTAGTTTAAAGTATGTTTTTCCGAGAACTTCAAATTATCCTTGGCGAGGAACAATAATTTAGATTAAAAACCACAGATTTCAACAGTTCTGCAGCGTCAGCGTTGACAGCTTCATTCTTAAGCTTCCTACACTTCGCTTCGGTTTGTAACAGGACTTCTCGACCAGAGGCCCGCGATTGCTATGCCGTGTGCCACAAATATATAAAATATCCTAAAGGATGTTAGTAGGAAAAGAAAACTAAACTAATTCTGGCAGTATGCAAAAATACTCCAATATCTTTTCAAAATCTGAAGCTGATCTGCATTGCCTGGTATCCAGGATGTCCGATGTATGCAAGCAGAGACTTCTGATGGATGTCAGCAAATCGAAAGTGACGGTATTGGGGGGAGACGAAAGAGTGACTAAGTGTGATGTTATTGTAAACAACGAATGCTTAGAACAAGTGAACGAGTTTGTGTATTTGGGAAATGTGTTTAGTAGAGACGGTAAGGCTGAGAATGATATCGAGAGGAGAGTGACTGCCAATAAGAATCTGTTAAAGGAAGCAACACTAGCGGTACATAATGGCGTTCTAGTGCTAACGAAGAAGGAATGAAAGTAGACAGAATGCGGTGGAAATGCGTCACTAAGACCCTTTTGTGGAAAATCTTTGGTCGACAGAGTGAGGAATGAACAAATTAAAAGTGAATGTAATGTTGGCTGTAGTGTGGTAGATATATTAAAGAATGGAGTGCTGAGATGGTTTGGTCGTTTGGAATGTATGAGCGAGGAAGGGATGGTTAAGAGAATATATGAGGCGGGTGTTGAAGGCAACAGGAATAGAGGGCGTCCGCGAAAGGCCCAGCACGATCAGATACTACAAGTATTTGAGGATGGCCCTGTTAAAAGTCCCAACAACCGTAGAATTTGTATGAATGTAGCCGAAGAAAAAATGGTGTGCCAAGGTAGAAGAATATCATGTCAAAAAGTGAACTACAAAGACGTAAACGTTTCAGTTTGAACTCCAAAATCATGGTTAAACTGTTAATTATATTGTGAACAGAAGAACCTTCACTTGGTTTACAACATATGTTTTTCGGGTAAAACGTCTTAGGCCCGGTTGTTTCAAGTTGAATTAAAATAAAATATCGTTTGATTGGTGGAGAATGAAAAAAATCTATGCTTTAAACGAACTTTTACTTTAATCCAACTTGAAACAACCGGTCCTTACTCTTACCAACTGCCACAACGTTACACAGAATGTCGCAAAAATTACTGTCGACTATTGTCTATTTTGAAATTTTGCTTGCTGGCAATATTCATGAAATCTATATCTGTTAGGTTTTTTTTATCATTTACCTATTTCAATATCACGCACCCTGAAAAGAAGGTATAGACTTTCAAAAACAGAAATCCTAAGATGTCCATCGTAAAGACTGAAAACTTGTGCAATGGTAAATTGGTGAAAGTAAGGTTTAGCTGTTGATTTCTTTCAAACAACAAATTAATAATTAATTATCGACGCCTTTGGTAGAAACGGAGCGAAACGCTTTATTACCGCGAGCCGTTATTTTTAAAAGATTCACTATCCCTGGATTGCAACATTATGTGGTAAGGATGACATTTTTAAATTTCGATCAGTTTTGAACAAAGTTGCTCAATATAAAAGAAGCAGGCTCGTAGGGAATATAATATGTAATCCATTATTACAGAAATGCACACTTTGTCCTTACTTGGCGCATAAATTATATATATTGCCCAACTCGACTGATTTCAATTTGATTAATTATTCAGTTGAATTTAAAAAGGCGACTCCGAGGCACCATTTTATATCAGTTTTTACAATACGTAGCGTCTTTTAATGTTTACTTCCTTTCTTTTAACTCGTGGCGTCTGCTTGCTTGCCGGCTTGCCGGGTGAAAAAACTTTGGATCAATTTTTAACCCTTTTCCCGTGATCCAATCGAGTTGAAACTTGGCAAGTAGACTCGTGGCGACGATCAAGAAGATCTATCAAATTTTCGTTAAAAAAATTTAATAATTATAGTATAATTTCGGATTTTTAGATATTTTATTGGTTTTTTTCAAATTGGAATCATTAGAAAAGTTTGATTACTAGCATAGCGGCCCGATAACGTCGCGGAATATTTTCTAAATTTGTATAACTCCGTCGGTATGCATAATAGGTACTTCACTACGAATGTCGAAAATCTAAATTGACTGACAAATGCTTTTAGAATTTAATCTTCAAAGCATGAAGTGTCTTATCAAAGCTCAAAACATCTGACATTTTAGAAATATATTAAATTACTGTAAGTTTAGTGTTGCCTACGTTATATGTTTTAATTCGTCTTTAATTGTTGTTATATTTTACAAAGAAACGGAGTATAATAAAAACTTGGTTTTTTTGGGTTACTTTTTTATGTTATATATCTGTGACTTATGTTATATGATTATGACTCCGGAGCACTATTTTATACCAGTTTTTTTTTATAATACGTAGCTGGTATCTAAGTATTTTAATTTTTAAGTTATACATCTGTGACTAATGTTATAAACATGACTGATGACACGTCGATTTTCAATCGTGGGAAAACATCCGACTCACGAACGAAGTACAGTGAAGCCGAGGATATTGGAAATCCTTGAAAAATAATTTGAGATAGTGTTTCTTTTACATTTTTCTTTGCAAAGAGAAGTTATGCTATGACCAATGCAGGACCGACCAATGAGTTTTTTATTTTTTTATTTTCATTTATTGGTTTTCTTACAGCCATATAATTGATCAATCTTGAAAAAAAACAATAATTGATGTACAGAATTTTGGGCCAATTACAAGAAAACACATATATACAATCGATAAAAAAATAAGAAAAAACATGTCCAATAATGAGTTTGTGTGAGTGTGTGTATTTGTGTGTTTATTTATTTATTTTGTTAGGGAAAAATTAACAGCAAAATAATCTCAAAAATTTTCCACTGAATTTAAAATTTTACTTTAACATACATTAATAGCGAGTGGAGAGGGTGGAGGGGAATGTGGGACGGGAGTAGAAGGGAAGATATAATGTACAAATTAGTTTGGGTGCGGTAGTGTAGATATTGTTTGTTTTATGTTTCTTATTGTTGCGTTGAAAATGTCAATGTGGTCAATCAATCAAGGTCAAGTTGGACCTTACATAATTTTGTCAATTTTGACAAATAGTGATTTAGATCCATTCTATATTCTTGCGGTTCTGTAGATACATTGTTCTTTTTTATAATAGTTTAAAACGTCACATCAATACTATATTTTTTTTTTACTCCCTTTCTTTTAATTTGTAGCGTCTGCGATTTGTTGTCTGCCGGAAAAACTTTGGATCGATTTTTAACCCTTTTCTCATGATCCAATCGAGCTGAAATTTTGCAGGCAGACTCGTGGTGACGACAAAAATGATTTAACAAATTTTCGCTTCAAAAAATTTAATATTTATAGTATAATTTTGGATTATTCGAAATTTTGATAGTTTTTTCAAATTGGAATCAATACAAATGAGTATAGTCACGTGTGTATAGGCACGAAACCTGATTCAATGAGAAAGGGAGTATAATTAAAACTAGGTTTTTATGGAATAGTTTTTTTAAATATAAACTAGACCAGGCGAGCCTCATACATTGTGTAGATTATTGGGTGAAAAGCATAAACTATGTCATACCTCTACGTGAGTTTATTTATAATTTTATATTTTACTATTCAAGTTTTGACAGTAAGAAAATCTCTCTTCCCTGGGTGAAGTACTAAACTGAATACTTTGAAATATATTTTTTTACATGGATTAAGTGGACAAAAAACAAATAGCTAACTGATTAGGTACTGACAAAATGAGTCGGTGTTACTGATTGTTGTAACAGGAGTATCGAGAGAAGAGGAGGAGAGTTAGAGCAAATTAACACCAGAGTTCTAATTTAGCATTATTATTTTTTTAAATAAAAAAAAAACTAACCCATAAAAACCAAGTTTTTACTTTAATCCCTTTCTTTGTAAAATATAACAATAATTAAAGACGAATTAAAACATATAACATAACACTAAACTTACAGAAATTTAATATATTTCTAAAATGTCAGATGTTTTGAGATATCAAGATTTTGATAGATTCAATTATCATCAATATCGTACCTTATGAAATTCCAGCGTCAAATGATTTAGTCAGATTTGAGTAATGTAGAATTCTTCAAAACTAAGCAGAAATCTAAAAGAAATAAATTATTATTTGATTTTTTCCCAAAAAAACCCAATTTTGCTGTCATCTGTGAACTAATTGTTTTGTAAATTTTCGAAATTCGTAGTGATGTACCTATTATACCGACGGAGTAATTCAAATTTAGAAAATATTCCGCGACGTTATCGGGCCGCTGTACTAATAATAAAACTTTTCAAATTATATTTATTTATTTAAAAAACTAACCCATAAAAACTAAGTTTTAATAATACTCTCTTTCTCATTGAATCAGGTTTCGTGCCTATACACGCGTCGGGCTAATTACTCATTTGTAATGATTCCAATTTGAAAAAAACAATAAAATTTCTAAAAATGCGAAATTATAGTATAATTATTTTTTTTTTTTAACGAAAAATTGAAAGGTCTTCTTGATCGTCGCCACGAGTCTGCTTGCCAAGTTTCAGCTCGATTGGATCACGGGAAAAGGGTCAAAAATCGAACCAAAGTTTTTGTTGACGGCAAGCCGGCAAGCAAGCAGACGCCACGAGTTAATATAAAGGAAGTAATAACAATAATAATCGTTTATTCTCAAGATAGCAGTATAACATAATGATGTCTTGATCGCTATTATACAACATTTGTCAATTTTGATGTTTGACATTGTGTCTTAATAATATAACAACCTTGTTATAATGAGAATAATGGAGATTAATCACGACGTGTGCTTAGTTTAATACAAACCAAGTATTTATAAAGATCTTCAAAATGGATGGAATGAAACTGTTTATTCTCCATCCATTTTAAAACTGTTTATTCCAAAAATATAACAAATAATTTTGAAAGTTTCAAAATAAAATGAATTTGAACTCGGGTATTCATTTGCATAACAGTGTCACATTCACTATCTCTTCTCCTCTCTTAATATTTTCGATATAATTTCTTTGTGCAAAGAGTTGAACCATCATTACAGTAATTTATAACGATTGTGAAAAATTCATTCGCTTTAATACAAGTAGAATAAAATGATAAAAACCTTGCAAAAATTGAAAATAGTTTTTTTACAAGGTTTTTATATATTATTTTATTTGAGTTGTATTGAAGCAAATGATTTTTTTATAATCGATATACATAGGTTTATGTATTAATAGTTCAATTTTATGCAAAAAATAAATCTGAAATATTAAGAAACAAAATGCAAAATTAAAATGAAAAAAAAATGAAAATATTGCAAATCTCCATGACTATTGAATGGATCATGGTCATGGTTGCTTGGATATTTTCGACTCATTATCAAGACAGGAATCCGCCTGTAAAGTTTTTGCTACTAGCTCTGAGGTACGTTCGTAGTTTTGTTTGTTTTATGCAAATTAATACCAAAACAATAATATTGGGGCTAGGGAATGCAAAATTCGGGATTGCCCTTTCGGGATCCCTAGAGATTAGAATTTCCAATTCCGCAGGATCCCGAATACTTTTGTGTTTTTTTGTTTTGTTTATAGAGCGGAATAGCAATTAACGACAATGCCTTGCATTTTTCATTCATTCATTCAATGTTCATTATTAATCATTTTATTAATGCTTTTGTAGGCGTTTTTCCAAGCATCAATCAGTCGATGCAAGTAGTTTTTATTGCTATGTTAGGTTGATAAAATACAGCAAATATTATTCAAAGCTAGTTTAATTATTTGAATGTGACATGACCATAAGTTTTAAGTACTTACTAAAAGCTCTACAGACATACACAATTAAACGTACAAAACATAAAAAATGCTAATCAATCCCGATAATCTCGTCCGATTTTTCGGTTCGGGATTGATCTCGTAAATGCCTTAGATCTCGCGGGATCAGGATTGCATTCCCTAATTGGGGTTCATCATTCAGATTTTATGATGGGCGCCAAATGAATTCTAACGGTAAGGTACAGAGGTCATCTAAAACAATTAAAGCTTAGTTATTAAAAATTAAATAATTTTTTAAAATTTCGACGTCCTCTTCGCACAAGGTCTCGTGCGGTTCCCGGTTCAGCCTGCAACTAAGTCTCACGCTGGACTGCTGCTAAATTATAACCATTCTAATGTACTAAATCTTAAAACTCTCCTTACGTCCTCTCGTTAAAGATAATGACCGATTATTATCTCCTCTCCTATTGCGAAATGTTGCTGAGCTTTTAATGCAAACTGAAGTGTAGGTAGGCGTAATCAATCCTATTGAACTTTAAAAAGACGAAAACATCTCGGCTGCTCGTAAGTAATCCATGGTAACCAACTATTTGACTGACGCTTTGTTCGAATATACAGAAAAAATCTTTATGCAGGTATACAATATACAATGAAATATGCGTCGACGTTGATTAACTCTCGTCATTCAGGCTAATATTTTTCATGTAGGCAATCATTTAAAATTTTCTAAAACCAAATTAATTAATCAATTAGAAAGACAAACAGAAAAATCCAATTCACGAAAAAATATTAGGCTACTGCTGGGATCCAGGTCACCTCCTTTCCGGGGCCGGTGCTCTGACCACTAAGCTATAGTAGTAGTAGTAGTAGATAGTAGACAGTGTAATTCTCATTTTTACTCCCTTTATATTAACTCGTGGCGTTTGCTTGCTTGTCGGCTTGCCGTCAAAAAAAACTTTGGATCGATTTTTGACCCTTTTCCCGTGATCCAATCGAGTTGAAACTTGGCAAGTAGACTCGTGGCGACGATCAAGAAGATCTGTCAAATTTTCGTTAAAAATATTAATAATTATAGTTTAATTTCGGATTTTTAGAAATTTTATTGGTTTTTTCAAATTGGAATCAACGGCAGAGGTGGCCCGATAACGTCGCGGAATATTTTCTAAATTTGAATTTTTTATTTGTATTTATTTTCTAAATAAATACAAATAAATTGACTGACAAAAGTTTTTAAAATTTACTCTTCAAAGCATGAAGTGTCTTATCAAAGCTCAAAACATCTGACATTTTAGAAATATATTCAATTACTGTAAGTTTAGTGTATTGTTATATGTTTTAATTCGTCTTTAATTGTTGTTATATTTTACAAAGAAAGGGAGTGTAATAATAACTTGGTTTTTATGGGTAACTTTTTTATTAATTGATTAATTTTTATTTTTGTCCATAGAGCAATCCACTTTTTTGATATGGTAGTTCAAATTACTTTGCAGTGCTACCGCTAGATGAACGCCTAATATTTTTTCGTGAATTAGATTTTTCTGTATGTCTTTCTAATTGATTAATTAATTTGGTTTTAAAAAACTTCACAGAAAATTATTCCAAAAAATTACAACTTCACAAATATGAATGTGTTCTTGAATATACCTATATAAAATTTTCTACTTCTTCGATATATCTTAGGTTATAATAAAAATACGCAGTCGTGAAAATTATATATTAATTGATTCATTTAGGGAGAATACCTACCTACAAAGGCGCGAAAAAAGGCAATTTTGGTGAATTTTTTAAGAAATCCTATATGAATTATGGTATTGATATCACTTCTACATGAAAGTACATTCTTACATAAGTGTGAGATAATTTTTTTTATAAAAAAATATTCAACATTGGCGGAAAATTCTTGGGTTTTATCGACTGCCGAAAGAAAGGTCCCCACGGTAACTAATCCCATTTCATCTGTAATCATTAAAATAAAAAAAATAAAAAAGTTTATCAAAACTGATACTTTAATTTAGTATTTGACGTAGGGGTTTTTAAAAATATAGATTTTTGACAAAATAGCGGGCGTTTGAATTTATAAAAGCGTTTTTTAAAACATGATTTCAAAATGGTCATTAAATAAAATGAAAACCCTGAATTTTGCTTTTTATGATAAAACTAGCTCTCACCCGTCAAAAACGACGGTACTTTTACGTGTCGGTTCCTAAGGAATCAAGGTACAGATACACATGCCGCTTAGTGGCATGCTCATAAATCAACCGGCGGTTGTATGGCTAGTGGCATGCTCGTTACTAGCAATGTGCGTACACACATGCCACTAATAAGCAAGGCCTAGAGAAGGTCGATACTGCGCATGCTCACGTGCCACTAAATAAGCATGTATATCTGAGGCCTTAGTATGTATTTATTTTGTTTCAAAAAATTGGGAAAAAAAATTGGGAAAAAAACGCAGTGTTCCTCACACTAATGCAAGTGGCTTTCATAAAATGAACGGACTTTGCTAAAACATTCGAAAATTTTGAATTTTATAATTGGAGCTAGTCACTTTTTATCAACCTAACAACCTTGTTATTAATTAACTAAACTATTACATATAAACAGGAAGTGATTAAGGTTTTGTATTTTTTTTTTGCTGTATGAATCGCGTCCCTGAATAAAAAAAACAATTATCATTAATAATAAGTTAACCTATAAAAAAATTACGTACTGTGAGATTTTTTGTAGATACGCCTTTCATATTGTGTCCATCGGGTCTTCTTCTTTCCGGTAATTTACTCCATCCAGGAATGTAGACATCGACTCTTGTCGTATCGAATACTATACAGGGTTATTTGTAAAACATTAATAACCTCGCAGGACTATATTCCTGCCTTAATTATGAGTCGAAAATGTTCAAGCTATTATGACCTAATATCAATAGTTGAGAAGATATGCGACATCAAAGTTTGCATTTTTTTTTTCAATATTTCCGACTTATTTTTTGTAAAACGTTGGACAATCATTACAGTAACTTATATCAAATATGAAAAACTCATTCTCTTTAATACAAGTCAAATAAAAATCTTCGAATTCCATTTGGAATTTTTTCAGGGTTTTTTATTATTTTATTTAACTTGTATTGAAACGAATGAATTTTTCGTAATCGATATGAGTTACTGTAATGATAGTCGAATGTTTTACAAAAAATAAGTCATAAATATTGAAAAAAAATGCAAACTTTGATGTCGCGTATCTCCTCAACTATTGATATTAGGTCATGATTGCTTGAACATTTTCGACTCATAATCAAGACAGGAATATAGCCCTGCGAGGTTATTAATGTTTTACAAATAACCCTGTACATTGGTTTGTAGGCGGTATTTTTCCTGGCTCGTTGACATTTAAATTATGTTGAGAACATTCAGCGGGGGATTGACAACGGATGATTTTTAAATCGCGCAGAATCTAATATTGTGCATTTTAATTCACTAAATAGAACAAACCACTCTGAACGATGCTTCAAACTGGCTTTGCCGTCCAGAGATAATAGAGTTTAAATTGGTCGTTGATATTCGAGTGCGAGTCTATTGGTGATAGACAACCTTGGCGGATAAACACAAGTACAGCCTGAAGTCTACTCAGTGAGCTGATGTAGGCGTCTGGTGCTCGCCTACTGCACTTTATTTCACTGCTTTTGCATTTTTGCAAAATACATTTGACCAGTTGTCAGTCTGCTGTTGGTGGGTTGGTTTGTAAAGTTTAACCATTAGTGACAAAAAGTTTTTACTTCCTTTCTTTTAACTCGTGGCGTCTGCTTGCTTGCCGTCGAAAAAACTTTGGATCGATTTTTAACCGTTTTCCCGTGACCCAACCGAGCTGAAACTTTGCAAGCAGACTCGTGGCCACGATCAAGAAGATCTATTAAATTTTCGTTAATTTTTTTAAATAATTATAGTATAATTTCGGATTTTTAAAAATTTTAATGTTTTTTCAAATTGGAATCAATACAAATGAGTAATAAGCCCGACGCGTGTGCAGGCATGAAACCTGATTAAATGAGATAGGGAGTATAATATTAACCTGGTTTTTATGCGTTAGTTTCTTATATAAATAAATATAATTTATCGTTTTCAAAATGACGGGGAGAATCAAACCTTTTCTTCCTTTTTTTCAAACAAGACATTTTAGAAATATATTAAATTACTGTTAGTTTAGTGTTATGGTGTACGTTTTAATTCGTCTTTAAATGTTGTTATATTTTACAAAGAAAGGGAGTATAATAAAAACTTGGTTTTTATGGGTTAGTTTTTTTATATTCAAGAACACATTCTTATCGTGAAATTGCAATTTTTCAGAACAAAGTTCTGTGAAATTTAAAACCAAATTAATTAATCAATTAGAAAGACACACGGAAAAATCTAGTCCACGAAAAAATATTTTGGCTACTGCCATGATTCGAACCACGGATCTCCTCCTTTCCGGGGCAGGCGCGTCATCCAATTACGCTAGAGCCTTGTATATTTCCGTGAAAGTATCGACCTTATATGTAAGTCTCATTTATTAATTGGATAACGCGCCTGCCCCGAAAAGAAGAAGATCCGTGATTCGAATCCCGGTAGTGGTCAAAATATTTTTTCGTGGATTAGATTTTTCTGTGTGTCTTTCTAATTGATTAATTAATTGGTTTTCTACTGCGATATCTCGAATTAATATAATTTAAAATAACGTACATTTTAAATTATATTTATTGTAAATGCATCTATATATTGCTATTATATTTGTTGATGGATTTACCGTTTACGTTGTTAAGATTATTGATTATGTTTATTAAATTGGACGAAAAACATGAACCATGTTCTCTGTAGTTTAATATTTCAATTAATCAATTAATTCTCTTAATTAAACTCTCACCTCATCCAAATTGATACATTTTTTGATGCATGGTCGTCGATTGTTAAGGTTTTTAATGGGACCATCTCTGAGTATCTGGTTTAAATACTGAGTCCGCTCTATGTTTGCAATTGACTAGAAGAGAAAACTTATTTGAAAAAGGAAAAAAAACTGTTTCAATTCACCATCATTTTGAAAACGTTAAATTTTACTAATTTATGTCAAAAACTAACCCATAAAAAACAAATTTTTATAATACTCCCTTTCTCATTGAATCAGGTTTCTTGCCTATACACGCGTCGGGCTAATTACTCTTTTATATTGATTCCAATTTGAAAAAAAACATTAAAATTTTGAAAAATCCAAATATTTTACTATATTTATAAAAAAAATTTAACGAAAATTTGTTAGATCATTTTTATGGTTGCCACGAGTCTGCTTGCAAAGTTTCAGCTCGATTGGATCACGGGAAAAGGGTTAAAAATCGATCCAAAGTTTTTCCGTCAGACAAGCAAGCAAGCAAGCAGACGCTACGAGTTAAAAGAAAAGGAGTAAAAAGAGCAACTAAATAAAATAACAAATTAAAAAATATATATATAGTAAATTGGGTGAATATGGCACCGATTTTTTGAGCTTAGTTAACTCGCCCAATTTTTTAATTAGAAAATAAACTCTTTGTATTTAGGAAAGTACATTTCTTAAACTAAGACTAAAAGCGAACATCTAATCAAAAAAATTAATAATTAATAATCAATTTGAGCTTTATAAAAAAAAACAGAAAAGTGCCATATTACCCAGGTCCGCGGGAATATGGCACCACAGACCTAGGTAATATGGCACCACAGACCTAGGTAATATGGCACCAGTAAATATAATTTCAAATATAGGTATATATTTCAAATCGCAAAAAACTTTATTGATGGCAAAGTGTTACCATTGGAAAAAATAATATCGAATGAAACAAAATAGAACAAATTAGAGTAACTTGTTTTTTTCTTAAGTAGTGTACGACTGCTATAAAGCTTTTACCGAGAATTGTTTCTATTCACCCCATTTTCCGGTACTTAAATACATATTTGTTCTTAAAATATTGTTGAATTTCATCTATTATCTATGTTCATTAGTTTTTCTTTGAATTAAATTTTTTGCAAGCACAGGGCGTTTTCCAAATGGACGGCTCAATAATGATGAATGAATCTTCCACAAAAATGTTAATAAATTTGGAAAAAATATTTTCTGTTTCACAACTTTCCCTTCTGCGTCAAGGTGTCAGAAGAGTTCGATCGGCCGTTTCCCTCACTACATTCGTGTCCATCGCATTACAATGTATGCAAAATGATATAATGTCTATTGGTCAACACGGTAATAATTTGCATTATTACTCCTGTACATTTTCCATCACTTTTGACCCAAAAAACGAACTCGAGCCTCAATAATTGTAATAACAATTGCGACATTTATTCGACCGCAGTGCGAGGTACAATCACCATAAGAAAAACCATAAGAGACGGCGGAACATGGTTGATATTTAAGAAAAAACATTACGTGGAGATTAGTGAACATGAAGGTGACCACATACGCCTGATGATGAGCAGGCCTGTTATTACAATCAGGGCCGACGAATTATTTTGATCGATGGCTCGGTATTTTTAATTTACAAATCGACTGACCTTTCTCGTTTTACGATAATTTGCAATTCGTTACTATTTATTTTACTCGCAGGGAAGCCTTGGAAGATTTTAGAAACGCGTGTTAATGTTACACTAAGTATTCGCGGAGGAAGTTTGAAGAATATGTAGGTACTTGTGGTGAGCGTCCACGGATGACGTTTTAATTACATCAAGTATTCGCAGATAAGTTTGAAGACTATTCTATATATCTATATACTTATGGTGTGTGTCCGCGGATGACATTTTCATTTCTCATCTCATCAATGAATCATAGCTCGCTTCGCTCCCCAACCTTCTATTAATCTTTACGCGCTTTCGAGGCGAATCTTTGAGAAAATTTACTTAATAAAAAATAACCCATAAAAACCAAATTTTTATTTTACTCCCTTTCTTTGTAAATTAAGTTTACCATCATGTTATAATTGATTAACTGAAAATGAAACATGTCTAGACAAATATGTATGTCAGAAATCTCTAAATATCTCTTTGTTATTTGATTTCTTCCCAAAAAACCGAAGTGTGCTGTCATGTGTGAACCAATTGTCATAAATTTTCTAAATTCGTAATGAAGTAACTATTATACCTACTGACAGAATAATTCAAATTTTAAATATTCCGTGACGTTATCGGGCCGCCGCGCCGTTGGTAGCTTTTGTAATAATTCCAATTTGAAAAAACCAATATAAATTTGAAAAATCCAAAATTATACTATAATTATTATTATTTTTTAATGAAAATTTGATAGATCTTCTTGATCGTCGCCGCGAGTATGCTTGCAAAGTTTCAGCTCGATTGGATCACGGTAAAAGGTTTAAAAATCGATACAAAGTTTTTTCGTCAAGGAAAAACAAACAACCAGACGCCACGGGTTAAAAGAAAGGAAGTAATAATAGGAGCATTTTTTCCGATTTTTTTTGATAATTCAAATTTTGTCCATAAAAAAGCATCGTGAAACAGTCATTGTTGATGGAGTTCCTGACAAAAGACCAAAGAATCAAGTTCTGATCCATCAAGCGATTTCAGCTTCTAAGTATAGGAACTGTCTCCTTAAATACACAGTAAAATGCGAGGATCTTACGTGTGCGGTACATGTAAAGAAGAAAACTGTCTTTATTGAGACATGAGCATCCAAATTGTCATTTGCATTCAGGCAAACAGTCGGCAACAGACAAAATTAATTTTAATGCTCTAATCAACAGTAATATAATAGTAATCATAGTGGATATCATGGGTCGTGTAGCGAAGCTAAAATGGCAACAGGCAGGACATGTTGCAAGGCAGGATGCTACAAGATGTCCTCCCAGAGTTCTGAAATGGAGACCTTGGGGGAATAAAAGAATCATTGGAACACCTCAAAAGAGATGGGCCGACGATATAGCCGCTGTGGGGGGAACGAAATGGCTACAATTAGCAAACGATAAGGAAGTATGGAAGGGTATGGAAGAGGCCTATATCCAGCAGTGGAGAAATGAAGACTGATGAAGAAGAATTAACAGTGGAATAATTCCTTGTATCAAGACTTTTATATTGTATATTTATATTTTGTAATAGTACACGCCACTAGTGTGGTTTATACAAAGTTTTTCAAATAAATAATTATGTTCTATCATTACAAAGTTATCGCTATACACATCAAAAATATACTAAACTTTCTGAACATACCCTATAATAAACATAAGGGGGTGATTAAGTAAAAACACTCAGCAATGAACTACTCTGTCTCTCTTTTTATTTTCGATTTCTTGTTACTCTCTCTAGTCACTCACTCTAGTTCCACAAAATCAATGTAGATCGATGATGTGCTTAGCTGAACGCTCTCAGAAATAACAATACAATAATAGACTCTATATAAAGAAATCGTGTTGAAAAATTCTCTGTGACGAGACATCCAGAGAAATACGAGATCTTGCATCTTATAATGCAGGGAAAGATTGCCGGAAGTCGGGGCCCTGGAAGAAGGAGGACTTGATGGCTGAAAAACTTGAGACAGTGGTTTGGCCAGTCTACTGTGGAGCTGTTTCGGGCCGCAGTAAACAAAGTCCGCATAGCCAACATGATAGCCAACGTCCGGTAAACGGACAGGGCACAAGAAGAAGAAGAAGAAGAAGATAAAGAAATCTAAAAATAAATCCGTTACAACCCTATATACATATATGCCACTTTTACCATTTTCAAATAAAGCCAGGGAATTTTTATTTCTGTTCTGGTGATATCTGAATAATTCATAAGTATTTTGATGGCAGCTTATGGGATTTAAGCTTCGGGCCATTATTGTCAAACGGACGGAACAATCACCGGAAAACACAAGCGAGAATAGAATTGATCCATGGGGTGGATAAAAGGGAATAAATTAATTATGAGGGAATTAAGGTACTGATACACATGCTTATTAGTGGCACGTGAACATGCGCAGTATTGATCTTCTTTAGCCCTTGCTTATTAGTGGCATGTGTGTACGCACATTGCTAGTAATAAGCATGCTCATAGTGGCACGCTCAAAAATCAAGCGCCGGTTGATTTATGAGCATGCTAATGTCATTCACCATGAAAAGGGGGTATCTTTTGAGCAAGAGTGAACAGGCTTGCTTATGAGCATGCTAATGTCATTCGCGGCTAGTATCGATTATCAGTGCGATCTTCACAGCCCGCGACAGATGAAACAAATATGACGCGTTGGGGAGATGACAGAATATTAATTTTCTTGACTTATTATAGGAATCACGAATGTCTGTGGAATACTCGATCACCGCTGTATAAATATAATATAGCAAGACAAGAAATAATGTTTATGAAACTTTATTAAAAGACATGAATGATTCAAATCTTACAATAAAAATTATAAAAACTAAAATCGAAAATGTGCGGATGGAAACTCGGGAACTGTTTTGATTTATTGGTTCACTTGAATTTTCTATTTCAGTTTGCAAAGTTTCCATTTTGAACAAGAGCGTCTCTAATGACAAGAGCATGCCACTAATAAGCATGTCTGTTTGATTGTTAGCTTTAAGCATGCTAATAATGAGCAAGTGTGTACAGTCGTTAGGGCAAGCTAATTTTGAGCATGTTAATAAGCATGCTCAAAATAAGCATGTGTATCTGCACCTTTAGGAGAAAAGAAAGACAAAGCAGCCAGAGCTGGATCCAGGTTTACAAATGAATTATTAGATACATTTATACCTAATATTGCATGTACACATTAATTATCTTAAAGGACAAACATTTGAAAATACATATATTTTGAAATACCTACACTTCTACGTAGCCTATAATTAATTGAAGTACGCCATGCTCTCTTGTAATTAGATTTTAAAGGTTAAACCACTAATTCTCTTGAGAAACATTTATTAAAATAACATTCCTGTTTGACTGACAATATGAAATCCTGTTGGTACACTCGTATTACAACGCTGGCAGGATGTAATCTGCCAGACATTTTTTTTGACCACTGCTGCATATTTGTTTTGTGCACAAGGAGAGTAAACTTACAATCGTCCTGCAATAAAATTACCCCTGTACACCAAGGAGATTTTACGAGGTTTTCGGCTCGACATAACTCTCTGTGTATACAGGGTTATTTGGAAAACATTAATAACCTCGCAGGACTATATTCCTGCCTTGATTATGAGTCGAAAATGTTCAAGCAATCATGACCTAATATCAATAGTTATGGAGATATGCGACATCAAAATTTGCATTATTTTTTCAATATTTCTGACTTATTTTTTGTAAAACATTTTTCTATCATTACAGTAACTTATATCAATTACGAAAAATTTATTCGTTTCAATACAACTTAAATAAAATGATAAAAACCCTGATAAAATTCCAATTGAAATATGTTCCAATTGGAATTCGAAGGTTTTTTTATTTTATTTGACTTGCATTAAAGGGTTTCATATTAGATATGAGTTAATGTAATGATAGTCCAACTTTTTACAAATTATAAGTCAGAAATATTGAAAAAAAAATGCTAACTTTGATGCCGCATATCTCCATAACTATTGATATTAGTTCATAATAGCTTGAACATTTTCAACTCAAAATCAAGGCAGGAATATAGTCCTGCGAAGTTATTAATGTTTTCCAAATAACCCTGTAAAAGCAATATTTAATTTCTGGATCTTGATAGTTATTGTATAACATTAAAATGCTGCCAATTTTTTGACGTTTTACGTATGACAGGTTTGAAATTAATGAATTCAATCAATCGGAAAGCTATAAAACGTAAACAAACGTTTAGTTATTAACAATTATGAATAATGAATATTCACTACGCATTGTTTAAGTATTCATTCATCTAATCTAAGGTAAATTGTACACCTTATTTTTTGTAAGAGCCCTGAAAGGCGTTAGTAAATAAATAAATAAACATGAATAATTAGCGAATTTTTGTATCTGGCTCTATGTTAGTTATGGTCAAAATCACAGACCACCAAAATATTATAGACATGAACTAACGTAAATTTCTTGGCACGCAATCTAGTTCCAATAATTTGGTTTTTGTAGCCGTGAATTCCGACGAAATTAAGGACGTTACACGAAGTTACAGACGGACAGTGAATGGTACCCACCGCTTACCCAGGACCGTTCTAAGAGCAAAAGCTTCCGTATCGGTCCTACTCAATCGTCGCCATGTTGACATTTCTTTCAACTTGTTAAGTTGGGTTTTCAGGAAGAGGGCAGGCGTCAATATAAATACGCTTGGTAAATTCTAAGCGATGTATTTTCTCTTATAAACCTAGACTGTACCTATGGCCTGCCGAATTTCAAGTGATGGTGACGCGCAGGTTCCGCGCGTCCCCTCCACGCCTGCCGCTGCGGGAGATTTACTTTCTTACACAACTAAATTGAGAGTCCCTGCTTCCCGCTTACGGACGGACAGACAAACAGATAGACAGACATACGGACAGACAGCGAAATTATTACGTTTGATTGTACCGACGATGCGAGCCAAGATGTTTAGATCGCATGACATTAATCAACAGATAGGCATTCCAATAAAAATCAATACATATATATATATAAAGAAACCCGTGTTTCCCTACCCGCCAAGTTTTCTCCACAACCAGCCACAATCACCCACCGGTGGTTATGGTGGTGGACAGCCCTTGGTGTCACATCGAAAATATGCGAGTTTGGCGGGGATGGCTGCGCGTGGGTGGGAGTGGGTGACGAAAATGTGCTTTCTAGCACATTTTTTTGTTATGGGAAGGCCGCAAATGCTTCAGACTGTTTCAAAATAGGCACGCCGACTGTGTCGGTGAGTGTAGAAGGTTCCGTAAAGACCTGCTCTAGAAAGTTCTGGAAACAGAAGGTTCTAGAAAATTCCCGAAAGTTCTATAAGGTTCTAAACCGAGTGGCGGAATGTGTCGGTGTGTCTAGAAGGTTTCTGTACATTCGATACCATTTTTGTCGATACCTTTGATGTCATTTGACATCTCGAGTCTTTATCTGACTGGCAGTAATTTAACGATATTTCGAAGTAATTTTTTTTGTACACGAACGGATAAGGTTATTATTTAATTTACGCATTAGATGTGACCCTTTTCTGCCGCTCAAATTCTTTTGAAGACTGATTTTTGTGAAGATTGTCAAATACCTGAGGATTCCAATGTTTTATCTCATTTGGAATCACACCACTTCTAATCTAAATTTAATTCTGTGGATAATCTTCTTCTTTTTTTATATTTGCCCTGGTACATTGAAAGTTCTGGAAGGAGAATGTTCTAGGAGTTCTATGACGATCCAGTGTACTAAAAGTCTACGCGTGCGAAGCCGTGCGGGCACAGCTAGTCTTGTATAAAATGTTACTGCAGATGTGTTGGTCATATGGTAACATTCACAAGTCCATAAAGTAAAACATAACTCTCGAGCACAATGGATTTGTTTTTGCTCCACTGGCTCACCAAAAGGCCGGCGCAACACTAAACCTTTATCGGGATTGCAACAGATAATTTCATCAGAAATCAACTTGGAGATGGCGCGGTGCGGTGACTTGGTTGGTACCCAACTATGAACTTAAGAAAATAATTTGATTGACTTTACGTCTGAGGTTTTATGTGCGACCTTTCAATTCTGCTTTGAAAGTGTGTTACTTGCTTCAAATTTTGAAAGTGGGACGCCCTGTGTCGACGAATAATCCCGATGCTGATAATTTTGTTGTCTGTTTGTCTGTCTGTCTGTCCGTAACTTCCTGTAACGTCGGTAACTTCTTTAATAAAAACTTTATTTTTTTTCTTTCCTTTTTCTTTTTTTTACATTTTACAAATTAATACATATTCTTTAGGAACCGACATGTAATAAATAGAACTAGGGTTCAAAAAAATCCAATTTTTATATTTAAAAATAAAAAAATTGGATTTTGTATATCCAAACTTTTTTTTCCTTTTTTGCACACGTCGATTGCTACATACTCTAATGAATTATTATTTTTTAAATAAATGAATTGCATACTGAAAAAAGCTAATATATGCGATTATTATATATAAGTCATAAATGTTGCTCGTTCTAATGTAGTGTTATGGGTGTTTGTTTCTTTGTGCGAAATAAAGAACGGATTAAATGAAACAAAATAAACTAAAAGACAACCATAGCATTTTTAAAAATACCACTAGCGCCATCTAGTAACGGCCGCATACATAAAAAAAACAACCTGTAGCATTTTTTAAAATACATCTAGCGCCATCTAGTAACGACCGGAGATATTTAAAAAACCTGTAGTATTTTTAAAATACAACTAGCGCCATCTATTAACGACCGCAGAAAGTTTTTTGGATATATATCAAAAATAAAAATCAACCCATAAATATCGTGATATATATCCTCGCACCCTGAATAGAACATTAATTTTTTATGGGGTAGCTACTAAATTTTATAACTCTATAAAAGCTTCGCTTACAAGCAATAACTTCTTAAATATCAATTATTATATATATTGGCTGACCGTACCCGGCGCTGCCCGAGATTTAGACTTAATTATAATTTTAAATTATCATCTTGGCATGGATATGTGTTTCTATTCACCCCATTTTACCCGTAAATATTATGAAATGGTTCAATTATATGATACGTCATAGGTGTCCCGTGTAGAGGGGAAATCGATGATGTTTTGTTTATTTTTACATTTTTTGTGATATGTGAATAAAATCATTATTGCTCTGATAGCTTTTTTGGAATGACCCTGTGTCTTTAAGTCTTCGGTCTAGTTAAGGATGTAGACATCACATTTCAAATTTTTAAATTTTTTTTATAATTTGATTGATGAAATTATTTTATTGTAAAAAAAACTCAACAAGAATCTGTTTTAATTATAATTTTAAATATGAGTTTGGGATAGGTACTTGTGTAACGGCGTAGGTATGCAAAATTTTGTCCAGTGAGATGTGTAGGTGGTGACATGTTCGACGGAGTCTCTAGAGTGCAATTGAACAAAATTTGGGAATCACAGTAGTGGTATAGTAGTGGGTCACGAGTATGCTGACCAGAGCTAATAAGATAGATGGGTGTGTATGAAACTTTACTTTCGGAACTCACGTTCATGAGCAAAACGTATTGGTACATTCGTCAAAACACATGAATTATAGGCCGGGCGGGTCGCTTGTCTCATTAGCAACGTAATCAATTATCTGTACGATATCTTAGTAATACCATTCAATTTGATGATTCAAATAAATCTATACTAATATTATAAAGAGGAAAGATTTGATTGTGTGTTTGCATTGAATAGGCTCCGAAACTACCGGACCGATTTGAAAAATTCTTTCTCATTTAGAATCCTACATTGTCCCTGATGAACATAAGCTATAGAATATTTTCAAAAATGTTAGGGATCCGTATGAAAACTTCGATAATGTAACCCAACGTGTGAAAAAAATACAAAAAAAAAACTTATATCGCGTACGCTGCGGAAATTGTTGACAATAGAGCAAAGTGTTGTACTATAGTTTTATAGAGGACATTAATATCTACAAAAATGTTTGTGATACCATATATCTAAGTATTACAGTTATGTTACAATAACTTATTTTAACATTAAGTGGAAACATTGTTTTTGAGAGAACAGGGGAACCTTTGTTTTCCCTCACAAACTTATTTTTTACTTAATCCTTAACCCGTGCAACGCCGGGTACGACCAGCTAGTAATATATAATTTCGTGTACACATAAACCTTAATAACAATCCTCGTAATGGTTTATTTCGTACCTTGATGTGTGAAGCTCCGTCCTTCTAATATATAAATTCACCTGTAGGTATATAATTATTAAGAACATAATCAAGGAACAATATGTACATGAAATGTTTTAATATTACATACAGTAAATTGCTTAATAATTACTTTTAAAATATAAACTATCAACAAGGAAATTAATTATCGGGTTACTATGTAGTAGGTCCGATAAATTTTAACGAATCGAATAAAAACAACGCTCGTTGAAAAATGAAATCATCAATAAAAAGTATAATTATGTTTTGTTTATTATATGTTCACCATCACCACAATATTATATTTAAACATAATCTGTAATATTATACAGGCTCGTTAGTGACCTTCACATTTTTCATATGTGCGCTTCAGCGACGTGCAGTTGGTACTTGGAAAAGGCTGTAGGTACTTGTCAAAAATTGCTAACAAATTAATTGAAATAAAAAAATTGTAATCTCGTAAATTTCCTATTACATTTTTTTTGTATTTTAATATGTACATTCTATATATCAGATATATATTTAATTATTATTTTTTTTACAAAATATATGCTAATGTATAACTTAGGCTTAAGTGGGTGATAGACGTACGAACTTAAAGTATGCGGTTTTTAAGTTCGCAAACTTACTCGGCTCGACGTTGGTGACAGACGTGAAGCTTGCTCACATCGTATCGCGATGTCGTCGATAGAGGAAGCCTTGTGTCATTTAGGAATTATATCATATCACATTTTAAAAACTAATAAAAGAAGACGAAATCGGCAAGTGTGGATGAAGTACTGGCTTACGAAAAGAGAGCGTTTATCACAGGTAAATTTAGTAAAAAAATTACGTGAAAAGAAGGAAGATTTCTACAATTCCAGCTCTTAAAGAATTAATTTTTTTCTTGACATAATCAATGGTAGCATTTCTTTCCACCTTTCGTATGATTGCCAATAGATTATTGTAAGCTTTAATCTTGCTATTTTTGTTTTTATACTCATTACTTCTAATTCGCCAAAGACAAGGATTATTTCTCAGACATTCAATAAATTATTCTAAAATTTCGTGAGAATAATTTAAGTAAAATGGCGACTCGCAGCGATGACAAACGCGCGGGCTACGAGCAAAATTTCAAACATGTTGGATCGCCAACGAGCTTACTCGACGGTTTTAAAGTACGCGAACTTAGGGTGACACACGAGCGAAAAAGGTCGTCGAGCCGTAAGTTCGCGTACTTACTCGCACGCCTGTCACCCCCTTTAAGGTTGAAACATACTACTAAAACGCGACACGACGTGACGTGTCGACACTTGATGCGAATCGTGCACATATACAACACGCCACGTGATGCTACAACACGCTTTGCTAGTGTCGTAGAAGGACGGAAGTGTATTGATGTGGCCATGGATTTACTATTTAAAGACGAGCTGGATGAAGATTTTCAAGAAGATTTATAGCAGATTTTAGGGATATATCTTTTACAGTTGAATAAAAAAATTTCTTTCCAAGCATTATTTCTAATACTATGATCACGGTATTGGCCTGAACTCGTATCATATAACACTGGGTACCGTTTCATAAATTCTATTAATTGCTTATCTGGCATTTTAAACAAAAACTAACAAAAAATATATATAAACCAAGAATGTTCTTGAAAGACTGTCGCGTGGTGTCGGGTGTTAACAGGAAACGCACTGCGTGTGATGCGTCGCGTGGCGTGTGTGCCCCTCTCCCGGTAACACGCCGATCTGGATCGCCTGGATGTTGGGGTTGCGTTTCATCACGTGGCGTGTTGTCTACTACTACTATCTAACCATACACCGCGTGGCGTCGCGTCGCGTTTTAGTAGTATGTTTCAACCTTAAATCAAATGTTCTGATGCATGCCCCTGGTATTAATTGTTTTATGGCCCAAGTACACGGAATAATATACGATGAGATCAATCTCTGTACCATGTACACAAGATAAATTCAGATATCCTTTAAGATTGGTAGAAAAAGAGAAAAACTCATAATCATACGTACACGATATTCGATTTGATAGCGATTCACCTAGAATCATAGATACCTGCAAATATTTATTCTGAAGAGACTAGGCAAGTAGGGGACGTTAAAAAACGACCATTTTTATTTTTATTATTAGTGCATTTAAATTCCTGCTGGGGAGGTTTAAACTCTCCATTTATGTACATCCGTTAAATTGCAATTCAAAGTCCCTATATCGAAATAACTGAAACAAAAAAGTGTTAGTGTCACATTTAAAAAAAAAATCAATTTAGCGAATAACCCATTACTTAACGTATTCCTCATTTCAATGTCTCCCTGTCTAACTCCACCCTACACTTCCGCCCTCGCTCAACATTTGCATTCTATACTAATTCTATAATTAAAGGAACAGATATTAGGCATCAGTGCTGACGAAAATATAGTGGTGTCGAAAACCGTAGTTGAAAATATAATGGATGTGGTTTATACAAAGTTTGTTAGTTTTTTGAAATTAGTTACTCGAATTCAAGCAACACCAGTGATCAGTTAACAAACATTTGATGTTTGATTCACAGCAAGCATGAAGTGAGGCGCGAGACGACGAATCTCTGAAACATGGTAGGTATTAGTGATGTAACGAATATTCGCGAATATTCGCATATTTTTGCATACTCGTTGCGAAGCGAGAGAATGTTTTGCGAATATGAACATCAGAAAAAACATAATATTAGGTTAATAAAAAAATCCATTCATTTCTTATTTTTTTATTATAATAAGTAACTTTACCTCGTAATTACATTATCATTTGGTATTATTTATTTACCATATACTTCTACATTGGGTAATAAAACTTAAGATTCCAGATCACTATAAATAACATTGAACTTCTCATTAGAACTTAGAAAACAAAAAATATAATAATGCAATGTAAACAAACAAAAACAAATTCTTCTCTGAAACTTTTATCAGTCTTTACCTACATAAGTTTTTAATGTTAGGTAATCATCTTCTTGAACGAAACAATAAACAAAAACTATGTTCTTCAGTTACAAACTATAAATAATTTATGTTTTATAAGAAAACACTTTAAACAAACAAAACAAAATTATAAATTTATTTCTATTAGATCAACTCGGATATTCTCGGAACAAGATGCAAACGGAATGCGCCTCGCGCGAAACTGAGCCGCTAAGCCGCACATAATTGGCGACAAATTAAAAATACTCAATATTCGTATTCGCATTCGCATTCGCGAATGTCGGTATCAGATATTCGCATTCGCATTCGCGAATGCTCAAAAAATGACATTCGTTACATCACTAGTAGGTACTTATGTTCAAGAGGACTGCGAGTCGAGAATTGACTTTCGTAGTAATAGATCATTTATGTTCCGTTCGTTTGATTAATGAATTTAAATCCACCCAGTAGCAGTTAAAACGGAATTTGCAGTTGCAGGTATTTATGGTGCCTATTTAGACATAGTCTCGTTGTCAAATAAAACTAATTTCAAGCTCTAAGTTTATATCCAGATCACATAATAATAACTGATTTGTATGTTTATTTTTTATTATAATATGACTTTCAAAGCTTGTGCTATATCTTTTCACTCTACATTATCACTTTTTTTGTTTTTAAATTTCTATTATATTATGTTTTTCTTATGCTTCTGCTTTTTATGTATTTGCTTTTTAGTTTATATTATATATTTATCTTTATATATTTGTATCTGTATTTTAAGTAATTTTTTTTCTCTTGATGTCACTATCAGGGTTCGAGGATATATATCCGCGGATATATATCATGATATATTTCATGATATATATCACAATATATATCATGATATTTATGGCTTGATTTTTATCTTATATAAATATCCAAAAAAACTGTCTGCAGTGGTTAATAGATGGTGCTAGTTGTATTTAAATAATGCTACTGATTGTTTTTTTTAATATTTGCGGTTGTTACTAGATGGCGCTAGATGTATTTTAAAAAGTGCTACAAGTTATTTTTTTAATTTCTGCGGTCGTTACTAAAAAAGTGTTACAGTTTTTTATATCTGCGGTTGTTACTAGATGGCGCTAGTTGCATTTTAAAAATTGCTATGGTTGTTTTTTAGTTTATTTTGTTTTATGTATTCCATTTTTTATTTCACACAAAGAAACAAATACTCATAACACTACATCAGAAAGAGAAACTTTTATAACTTATATATAATAATTGCACATATTAGCTTTTTTCAATATGCAATTAATTTATTTAATAAATAATAATTCATAATTTATTTAATAAATTATGAATTAATAAATAAATTTCCTGGTTATTTTGATTGTATCAATCAACGTGTGCAAAAAAGGAGAAAAAAAGTTTGGATATACCTATATCCAATTTTTGATATATATCGAAAATATATCAAAAATCCAATTTTTTGATTTTTAATATAAAAATCGGATTTTTTCGAACCCTGGTCATTATTATGATTGCATGTTATTGTTTTTCTTTTCTTTAAACTATATATTTTGTTAATGCACACTTACCTATCTGTTGTAAAAGCCGTTTAGAGCGTTAATTAATCAATAAATAAAAATAATCTCAACTCGTGTAGGTACATAGTCCTTGTTTATCTTAACTAATTCTCCCGAGATATTTCCGGTCGTATCTCATTCCTTGGACATGTACAGATTAAGAACACCTAAATGGAATTTTATCTACTTAGCACTTAACTAAGTTATGAGTAGCAAAAATTCCTGGGGTGCTAATGACACGATCAATCGGTAGAATTTAATGTGCGAATTTCGTGTTTCGAAATGTGCAATATATTGGGTGGATTGATTCAATTTTCACAGTTGGCAATTCTGTGTGCCCAATATTTAATGACCGAGTAAGCTCAGGCTGTATGTGATGTGTGTTATCATCCAATTAGAATAGACAAGTACTACTTCTTGAGTGATGCATAATACAGCTATGTAATCGTTACATTATAGTGATGCGCAATCCTTAGTCGGTCAAGAGCGGTTGTCGAAAAATAGAAATGTTTTGAAATGTGTACACGGCCTTTTGATAACCGCCGCGTATGTCAATATTGGCCGAAGTGTGAACTTGTAATACCTGAAATAAAAAGGCAGTGAGTGATATTTCAATAAAAAGGTTTGATGTCTACCGTCTGTCAATATATGCTTAGTAATAAAGTTGAAAAATCTCTAAAGAATGGTTAACCATGATTGATATTCGATTACATTTTTTGACGGCAATGCTGGTTTATAAGTTTATTAAAAAGCGACAGTTTGATGACTAGAGCTTGAGATACATTTAATTGAAATGTGATAGTTTGACGTCTAAAAGTGACAGTTTGAAGACTGAAAGCTTGAGGGATGTTTTATTGAAAAGTGTCAGTTTGAAGACTGAAAGCTTGAGGGATATTTTTATTGAAAAGTGATAGTTTGAAGACTGAAATTTTGAGGGATATTTTATTGAAAAGTGATAGTTTGAACACTGAAAGCTTGAGGGATGTTTTATTGAAAAGTAATAGTTTGAAGACTGAAAGCTTGAGGGATATTTTATTGAAAAGTGATAGTTTGAAGACTGAAAGCTTGAGGGATGTTTTATTGAAAAGTGATAGTTTGAAGACTGAAAGCTTGAGGGACGTTTTATTGAAAAGTGTTGGTTTGAAGACTGAAAGCTTGGGGGATATTTTATTGAATAGTAATAGTTTGAAGACTGAAAGCTTAAGGGATGTTTTATTGAAAATAGTTTGAAGTCTGAAAGCTTGAAGTTGAAAGCCCAGGGTGCCTACAGTGGCTGTCTCGCAGCCAATATAGGCAGTTAGGCTGCCATTGATGTTTATGTTTTATTTTCAATATTTATTTCCTTTGTTACATATATATATATATATATATATTATATATATATATATTTACGCTGCTTGCCCCTGGTCGGCTATGATGGCCGCGGCGCATCAAAATCATTGGTAATATGTTTGACATACAGCGCGCATGCGCAATGACAGCTGGAAACGGCCAGTATCAAAAAATAAATGGCGAGATGCATAAGATCATTTAAAAATACATATGTAAATTATTTAACTTGTATAAAAAGTAATATTACTGAAGAGGATGCGTTAGCATGGAAAAATTTCTGATCTTTAGAAATAAATAGTGAAATTATCATTTTTTAATATATATAAATACATTATTTTTAAGCGACCTGAATAAAAAGTAACGTCTATAATATTTATACACATTAAATATTATCTATTTATATTAACAATTTGTACATCTTGCTACCTCGCTTTCGTCGATTTCGCCATTTTGTTGCTGTTTTTTGATAATGGCAAGATGTGCACTACATACATCGTTTTTGTATAATATCGATGTTAAGAAGACAAGTTAACCCGGGAAGCTCTCTAGAGACGTTCGATTCGACATGAAACTATTTGTACCGTGATAGAAAATACCCGCATGTATTTTGTACGAAAACTAGTAAAAGCAATTCGTGTTATGCTTTTACTAGTTTAATGCTTTAAAATAGTTTTTTTCGTATATTTCCTAAGTATTGAATTTTAATAATGTGAAATATTAACACGTGTTGTGGCGCAGCCGGTTCGTCCCTAAAACTCATTCTTCGGAGATGAAAATGAAACTTATTACCAAAAAAGGAATGTGATCTGTCCTCCACAAAGTATATACACATATATACAACCAGAGACTTTTCTCTTATTGGCTTTAAAGTTCCCACGATATCTGCCACTGGCGATACATTATAATTGCGGAGGATCTCACAGCGGTAATTATGAAAGAGCCTCTAGCATCTATAATTGTTATTTTAGACGCTAGAGGCTTTTATAGAGGTCTGTGTCTCCGATAACATTATGGGATCCCGCATTCTTTGCGCTTATTAAAAAAAATTGTTGCACTGTTTCTTTATTTCTCCGTGAATATTACGAAGGACTTGAATAGTTGTGATGATGGTCGCGCTTTGCAATCTGGGAAGACATTCAAAGATTCAATTCAATTCAATTTCAATTCAATTTATTTATTCATAATATGTATATTACAAACAAAATGTTTAAGGCATACACATTATGAGGTATATATCAAAATAAAATAATAAATTAAAAATAACATAAAATCTGGTCAAAGGTGTAGGAGAATCCCGCTTCGGAAAACCCCCTCAGACACATGGAATATATCAATACCCAAAGCGATTTTGTTCAGCATAGCTGTGGCTCTTCCAACAGGCATAACCATCGGCAGGTTGGTCTTGTATATTGGAATGTGAAACCATCTATGCTGACGATGTCTAATGTAATTATCGGGAACATACAAACCAACGCTCTGCATAATTTCAGGATTATCGATCATACCGCGCAACAATCGATAAAAATGTGTAATCAAATACACATTCCTTCTAGCCTCTAGACTATTGTAGCCTGCATACCCTGGAGAAACTCGGTTGGGTAAAGCCAAGGATAATGCCCGTACTCTCTCATGTAGAGATATCTCAGAAACTTCTTTTGGACTTTTTCCACCATAAGATACTGATTGAAAAACACAGCAAAACTGTTGCGATAGAAACTGTACACGGAACACTCTACTTACAATAATACTGCGGCCTACTCGATAAAAGAGATAAGCTTATTTACTTACTTACCATCACGCCGTTTCTCCGTGGGGGGTAGGCAGAGAGGATAGAGCGCCACACTCTTCTGTCCTGACATAAAACTCTCGCCTCATCCACATTCATGCATCTTCGCATGCAAGCTCGCCGGTTTTTGAGGCTTCTAACGGGACCATCTTCCAGTATCTGGTTAATCTGCTCATGCCACGTTTTCCGCAGTCGCCCTCTCTTTCTGGCGCCATCAACACTTGCATTAAATATCTTTCTTAACATTCTTTCCTCATTCATTCGCTAAACATACCCCAACCATCTGAGCGACTCTTTTTTAATTCTATTAATTATGCTAAGATCAGCTTTACATTCATTCCTAATATCTGCATTCTTTGCTCTATCATAAATTGATTTGTCACACATACGTCTGAGAGATCTCATCTCCACTGCATTCAATCTACTTTCGTTCCTCTTTTACCAGCTCTTTTACGGCTTCGCTTCCATACATCAGTGTCGGTACCAGATCTCCATTATGTACCGTTAGTTTTGCCTCGGTAGACATATTTCTATTAGAAATTATTGCATTCAAAGCACCGTTCACCCTATTCCCCGCAGTCACTCTCCTCTCTATATCTTTCTCAACATTCCCTCTTCTATCAAACATACTTCCCAAGTACACAAACTCATCTACCTGTTCCAAACATTCATTACCTACTAGAATTTCACACGTTTTCTTACTTTCATCTTTCTTACCATGACTTTTGACTTGTTTACGTTCATAATTCCTCGCATACATCATACATCCTGCTTACTAAACTCTGTAAGTCCTGTTCGCTATTTGCCATTAATACTGCATCATCCGTGTACAGTAAACAGCATACAATCACATCACTCATTTTCGCTCCTACATTCATACATTCCAGTTCTTTCTCACAATTATCCATATACAAGCCATGGAAACATTACGCAACCATGTTTGACACCTTTTGTAATATCAAATCATGTGTGAATGATCCATTGATTCTTACACACGCAGTACTTCCTTCGTAAAGGGATGCAATTGCGTGTATAAATTTAATATTCACCTTGTAACCAGAGAGAACCTTCCTCTTATAAGCTATTTATAACATATAGATAAGATTGATGTGCTGATGATATAACATAAAATAAGCAGATAAGATATATGTACTTATAGATGAGAAAATTATAGATGACTTTATTTTTTAAAATAATCAAAGTCAATTAATCATTTTTTTATCTTCGCGTTAAAAAACTATCGTAATATTTTTGTAAGAGTTTTAAATTTAATTTGTAAATAAATCAAAATCGAGCAGGAATATGCCAAATTCTTAAAAGTATACAAATAATTTATTGCTTTCTTAACACAAATAAATTACTATCTTTGTTTTCATTCGCTAAACGGCAGAGTGATGTATCTCCCGCTGGTTATTTAAGCTTATAATTCTAATACTGATAATATCTCGTTGAAGATCACAGAATTGCAATATTAATGGTATATTGTTGGGTAATATCCTAATAGAAAATCACAGTTGATTAATTGACACGCTAAGGGTCAGTCGTAAACCTAAATGAATTTACAAATCGACAGACTAAACATTTATGCGGTGCATGAATCATTTTAGTAGTTTAATAAAATAGAAAGAGCACTTAAAGTATTACAAAGCATTTATATACACGAAAATGAATTAATTTCTTATATTTCACTGATACACGTCGAAATAAACTATGTTTGAAAGAAAGAAAAAAGTCGTAAGAAATCAAGTCATCGCAAATTATTTATTAAAAGCGTATCTCAGCATTCATATCTCAACATTTTAAGATCACATTCTTAATGTGATCTTAAAAAACACTTCGAAATCTTTTTTCTTGTTGTAAAATATGGAACAAACTAAACAGCGTGTTATTTTTGATAGCTACTAGGATAATTCAGAGGTATATATTATGACGATAGTGGAAGTAGTCCTCTGTTGGACCCAGAAATCCCAGAAGGAATATCATGACGCCAGAGGGCACTGCGAGAGAGTTTTAAGTTTCTTTATTTCTCCCTTATAGTTTCCTTATTTTCTTCGTTTTTTCAGCCATTTTGCTTGAATACAATTTTTTTTTATTTAATAGGTGGTACAAATACAATTCTTATATATTTGAATATCAAATTGACATTTTTTAAAACACTTTGTAGTCATGTAGACCTCATCAGTGAAGAGAAGCTCTTGAGTCTGATGAGGGAGCCTCAGTTCTTATTTTATATATTGGTAGATATGCGAGTCATTTAATAGGTACATATTTCCACCTTTACCTTTATCGGTAAAAGTGAGGCCGAGTCGGAACGTGAGTCCTCGAGGTTCCTACTATTTTGAGGATTTCCTTCGGCCTTCCTTGGATTTTAATCGCTTTATATTCTACTTTTGGTCTCCGCAAAGCATAGGCTACATTTCACTCCTCTCTCTTAACCGCATCTCCTCCCCGAGATATTTTATATGCAATATTGAGGAAAAAATGCAAACTTTGTGTCGCGTATCTCCATAACTATGCAATATTGAGGATTTTTTGATATTTGAGATATTTTCTATGCAATATTGAGGAAAAAATGCAAACTTGATGTCACATATCTCCATAACTATTGATATTAGGTCATGATTGCTTGAATATTTTCGACTCACGATGAAGACAAAAATATAGTCCGGCGAGGATATTAATTTTTTCCAAATAAACCTATATACGATACATCATTTTACATTCGAGTCACTTTAAGGCGAGAAACATACAAATTTTTATTTTCTTACGTCAATCTTATTTTTTCTGCAGGCATTTACATTTTTTGACGTTTAATATGTCAATATCGGAAGCATCCACGGCTACGGATCTTTTATACATATTATGATTGCTTCAAAAACGTAGTATGCAGTGCGTGGTTTTTCCATTACCAGTTTCAAAATATAACTAAATGCAATGAAAAGTAACAGGCAATGCGCGATAGCCAAAGAGGTTTTATGATACAGCGATAGCCAATTGCAGACACTGAAAGCGACGCAGTGGCCACTATCGGCCGCCCAACGGCCAGTACAGCCGATAGAACATTGCAGACCGCGTAGGTACTAATGCGCAGCGGCCAGCATAGCCCGGCATAGCGTTGGTTGCTTAATTTGTTATTATTCAGAGGTTTTGCAAAACAATAGAACCTTCCCACCAAGCACTTTTTTATTTCTTTTTACTACCTTTAAATTAATTAACCCGTGGCGTCTGTCTGTTTGTTTCTTTGACGCAAAAACTTTGAATCGATTTTTAACCCTTTTCCCGTGATCCAATCGAGCTAAAACTTTGCAAGCGGACTCGTGGCGACGATCAACAAGATCTATAAAATTTTCGTTAAATTTTTTAAATAATTATAGTAAAATTTTTGATTTTTGGTTTTTTCAAATTGGAATCATTACAAAAGTTTGATTACTACCAACGGCGGCCTGATAACGTCAGGGAATATTTAAAATTTGAATTACTCCATCGGTAGGTACTTCACTACGAATTTCGAAAATTTATGACCATTTTTCACAGATGACAGCACACTTCGGTTTTTTTGGGAAGAAATCAAATAATAAAGAGATATTTTTAGAGATATTTGACATAGATATTTGTCTAGACATGTTTCATTTTCAGTCAATCAATTATTTAATTACATGATGGTAAACATAATTTACAAAGAAAGGCAGTAAAATAAAAACTTGGTTTTTATGGGTTAGTTTTTTTATTAATTAGATTTATAATCAGCATGATGTAAAGTTTTCTCCATGAAATTGATTCTCAGTAAGTTTAATTAAACCCATTTTTTATAGAACTCAACCTACTCATCAATATTATAATATATAATATGTAAAAGGAGCTTCCGTGTCTGTGGAAATATATGGTTTTCTAAAAACGTGAAATTGTTTTGAAGTTGCAGGATGAATGTTGATGTGGTATGACGAAGAATAGAATATTCTCGATTGACCGGCAGAATTATAAATGACGCATTCCGTAAAAATGTTATTATTAAACTAACATAAGGATGAGCTTTTAAAAATATGCGTTAGCAACATTTCGGATTATAATTAGCTTGATGTTAAGCTATTAATGTTACATTGGTAATAAATAAATGAAATAATTGGACAATAATATTGTTTCGTTTATGCTGAATTTTATTGACAATAAAATCTGGTTAATAATTTAATATAACCTCTGTTCTGTTTGATAGGATTTGCACACAGTTCGGATGTGAGGTCCGAACCATACCTAGGTCATTCATTCTAAGCTATCTTTAAATAATACCTTACACCGCAGATGCCCTCAGGTCATGGCATTGACATTACGTTTTTTGTCGATGTTCTCACAGGTACCATGGAATAATGAATGATTAAAACACTAATAGACGAAGAGTTTATAAATAATATATTAGGCGTGATTTTTCAATATTTAATACTCAATTGGTTATGTGCCTGTGTTTGTCAAACAATAGAGTTATAATGTTTTCATGTGATACATACATTTTTAGAGACGTATGATATTACGTAAGAATTATGTGAAAGCCCGTCCGATATCCAACTATAGAAACTTAAACAAATTTTAAAAAATTGCGATATGAGAGTAATTGATAGTTTCATAAAAGCTTGTTGGTCCAGTGGTTCAGACGCTTGCCAGTGATGACGGGTTCGAGCCTCGTTCCGACCAGCAAGTTAGTCCTATTTTTCACAGCACATGCGTCTAGCTTACTTGGAAAAATAGTAAGAATATTGATACGTTTTTCAAATAAATATTGTGAGTGTTTTATTCATGTGACAAACCTGGGCAACCACAAAAAATATAATATAATAAAAATACTTCAAATTGATCTGAATACCTTCTAACTTACTTAAAAATTGCAACATACTTACTTTAAACTCCATACAAATATGAAAAACTTCATTTGATGCCATCCTAATGATTGATTTAATTTAAAATTTAAAAAATATGTGAATATTTCTTTTAAATATTCTCAATAAATAATATTCAACATCTATCTAAATATGATAATTTCGTTGTCTGTCCATTGATCCGTATCGTCCACAACTTGCTGTAATTAAAACATTATATAATTAGACTGACACGCAATCAGCGGGCGGCTCAGACAGCCCGCAAGGGTCGCCGCACCAAATTACAGTCTTGACATTCTTTTATTACTTTTTTTAAAATAATATTTTGTTTTAGGTTTAAACGAACGAAATCAAATTAAAAAAACCAAATGTTTTGCTATTCGTGAATTTTCAGCTTCAAAATCCTACAATTATTGTGTCCCGTGATATTTCACGTGTTTTGTTTCACATTTTTAAAAATGTAAAACAAAAATGACAAATATTTTTCCAATAATTACCACTGGGACTTGAACCCAAATCTATGACTTGTTGGTGGACTGCTCTTACAAAAAGAACAAAATTACAACAGAAACTATTAATATGCTATATCAATAAGATGGATATCGTTTCGTTGTCTCGTTATAAGTTGTATTGTTATAAGTTATAAAAAAAACATTGTTTTTTGATTTATTTATAAATAAGTAATGTACTTATGTGACTGAGGATGAACTTTTTTTTTAAATAAGCTTTTCACAGTGCACGAAACACAGTTGAAGCACCCCAGCTAATCGCCAGCCCAAGAATAGATCTCGACTAATGACGCGGAAATTCTCTCGAAAGATTGATCGGACGATATGACGTTGTATTTATTTTTTCCTAAAACGATCGTGATTCGCGAATAAATAGCAGCCGATATGAAATTTGACTACCGTATTATTAAACCGAGATTAATATAAAAATAATTATACCGGTCATCGCAGAATTAGGCTCGGCTATTTCTAGGCGTTGGTACCCGAGTCAGCGGCGTAACTACGACAATACAATGCGTTGGGGCTCATGTTGGATCTTTTCGTGCTTTATTCGTTCAGCGGTTTGTTTGGTTTGGGTATCATCAGTTTGTTTACTGCGGCCTGGAAAAGGTATTGCTTCAGTCGCGATGTTCTCCTTAGTGCCTTATTCCGATTTCCAGCGACCATCTCCTGAATTATGCGTGTTACTTCTTTGGGCGACTCGTTACATGTTGAAGGTACCTAAATTTTCAGACTTTAATTGTTCAGTGGCGTGCAGTGAGAAAATTTCAGCACGCCATTTACATTTACTGATAAATCATAATATTCTGTCACATAAATGTTTCATTTCGACTTTTTTTTCAAAAATATTCGTCTGCGTAAAAGTTGTGCTTCAATGCACTCACTGCGCGTGCTGCTAAATACTTAAGCTAACTTAAGCTCCGATTCTTTTGCGACTATTGATTCTTTGCCTAGCGCTTATTATAAGTATATCCGTATAATACGGACATATATTCTTTAAAGCCACCAAAATAAGAAATTAAATTTTATTTCTTATGTGTGGTTCTTATGGTGAAAAAAATATCGATATATACAATAGAACCCGCTAATACATCTGGTTAGGAACCACATTATCGTTGTAAAGTGGTCACGCGATGATTCGCGTGTCATCGCTTCTAAAAACACAAACTTTTGTTGAGTGCTTTATTACGGTTGGCTCATAAAACGATTGCAAATATAAATTTTATATACAGAATATAACATATCAAGTTTATTCTTACTATTAAATGGACAAAACCGCATAGTTTTAAATAAATGAAACTTTGTTCCAGCACGTGGGGAGGTTTGTGCAGTCCCACACAGTCCATATAAGGAATTTTTAATTTTTTAATTTTCTGCAGCAGAGATACCGTAGTCTGTCAATTTATTTATTCCATTTTTTAGAAGCAAGGCATCCGTTTATAGCAGGACATAATTAATTGATTTGATGACGCCTTTTTTATTCCATTAATTCCAATTCCCATTGATGGTTTTAATTTTATCAAGTAAATTTTTTTGGTCTCATCAGTTTTGTTGTTTTGCATTGTGGAGACAGTTACCTATTCCGTAATTTGGTTCAGGGAGAGGAAATTGTTTTTCTCAGACGAACATGGCATACGATTTTTTATCACTGATTGCATTTATGTATACGCTCTTCAGAGACTCATCACTTTTTGTTATATATTCTTCTTGTTTTTTTCTCTATTTTGACAATTTTTTCACACAACTCCTGAATTGTCATTTTTGAGTCGGTATTAAAATCGTTAATTTACTTTGTATGCTTTAATACGTCTGCACTTCACAGCGCTTATGAATATTCTGATATCTTTTTATACAATGCCGATCATTTATTGTAGTGTATCGTAATGTCCGTAATACCACTTCCCCTCTTAATAAATATAATAATACTCTACATAACATATATGAAGCCCCCTTTTTCCACATAGCATTGTCTCGATGCAATGGGGGTCAATTTTTTACTTACGCCACTGGCCCGACTCATCCAAAAACAACGTGTCCTTCAACTTTGACATTTCTAACAGTGACTCAAGTTCCCGGAGTGGACTGCGAGCAGGCTCAAGTGATGATTTGAGGCAGAAGAGTGCGTTCATGTGAATATTTGGTGCGATGCATTAATTATACCTACACAGATTACAACAGATTTGGTGTTTCTTGACATTTGAAGACCCCATGGCAAGAAGTTGTTAAGTCATTTTGAGATAATTAGACATTTGCATTTCGCCTTTGAAAAATATGTTTTATTGCTAATTCAAGATTATTTTTTATTGATTTATGTCACTAAAATATCAAAAAAGTATTAACAAAATAAAAACCGCATTTATGCACAAAAAAATAAAAATATACTAATATTCCCTAAAAAAATGTAGTTAAAAACCATTTATTCGCCTCTGGAACTCATTTTTAATAGAATAACACCTTTTTAAAATTGAAAAACACGGACATCACACAACCCTTCAAATGCTATGCGTTTTTACCATCAATTATCCGAAATGACAAAATACCTGGCACGTTAATTAATAATACAAAACATGGTATGTACCATTTCAGATTATCGAAAAATAATATATAAGTACATATTCAGAATATTTTGAGTTTGTTCAAATCTTTCAGAACAGTGCTGGATTTATGTCACAGAGACATTATTAATCAATTAATGTATATTATAGATATCTCACAGAGACGAAACTGTATTTATTATGGGAAAGTAGGTATAGAAGTCATTTGGGTGTACATAGGACTTATGACCTATCTTTATGGTTGGCTTAAGTGATCACTTTACACAATTGTAACATTCGCCATTTCCACCCATGATAGAATATACCATGCTTATTCATTTTTTTGGAAGTTGTATATATGTTAAATTGCGTGGAAAGCTTTCACATATGAGTTGTAAGCCAACCATAAAGATAGGTCATAAGTCCTATGTACATCCAAATGACTTCTATACCTACTTTCCCACAATAAATACAGTTTCGTCTCTGTGAGATATCTATAATATACATTAATAAGTACATATCTTCAAATAAAAACAAATACATGACACTACTGCCAGAGTAAAATTTATAAGAACCATAAATATTCCAATCAAATTAAAAGGCGTGTTAATTTCAGAATGATGGCATGAACATGTTCTTATTGAAGATAACAAGTTCTTTCCATTAGTAACTGATTTGATTTTTATGAAAAGGTGTAGTAAACATGTTCATCCCTATGATTTGAACATGTTCTAATTATTTTGAAGTTCTGAACTTATTTCCAATGGAAAGAGCGTACAATATTTGGTTTAGACGGCTAATTAACTCATTTTTGACAAAAATGTTCGTTAACAACTTCTTGCCATGGGGTCTTCATTTGTTTATCTGGGAATACACATTGTGCATCAATAATTCTTCAGGTATTTTAGTAATTAGCGTTACATTATTGTATTAGAATGTTAAAATGATGTGTTATGCAACGTGTTCAATGTATCTGTAACTCGACCGAGCTGTACTTAAGGAGACAGGCTCATCTGTCATCTCCATCAGTGGAATCAAAAAATAAATTATTTAATAAATATTCAGAAATCCATTAATTCATTTAATATATTAACACGCAATTTATCGACGCTCAGGAACGTGCTCTAGGGCTAGTTAGTGGTAATATCTAACAGTAATAAATTAAATAAAAAATGTACTTAAAACAACAATATTTACGAGTATATATGTATGTATTGTTGTGATTATAATTATGCTATAAAACGCCTTTTTTGGATTGTCATAAAAAAATACTAATTAAAATATAAAACAATATAAGAAAAAACAAAATATATTTAATGAAGCAAAATTTTCGTTTGCAATTTATTAAAATATTAGAGGAAATACCAAAAAATTATAGTTTTTTTCTGATTTAACAACATTATCAAGGATTTGATTATTATCCAAATACTCAAAACTGGACTAGAGATCAATTTTTTTGTTATGGCACTCGAAGGATGTGTTGTGTATCAATATCCTCTGACAACACTGTAATAAATCAAATAATTAATAATTCATGTTTTCACGACTTTTCAAAATCGTCTGATCAGTTTGTCCCTGAAGATTCGTTTTCAGCGGATATCGGTACACAACACATTCGTGCTGTGACCTATAATTAAGAAGATCTTTACGTCCATGTAATTTTTCTATCTTAATATTTACCTTAAATCAGAGTACGTCACAATTGGAAAAACAAAATTTTGTGAATATTAAGATAGTTCGAACAGTTGACTGCATTTGAGAATAAGCTTGATTATATATGGAAGAGAATAAGCTTTATTATGCTTAACTTAGCATTGCGAACAGAGTGAAGAAAGGGTGATATTGGGTTGTGAAATAAATCAGTTAGAAAAGAATGGTAGGTAAGATATACGTATGTGTAACGCATTGTAAAGTATTAATGGCACTAGAAATAGAGGACGTCCATAATAGAAACTTTACCAGGTAAACTAGATACTAAAAGATGTACGTCTGTCTTTCACTTATTTTTCTAATAAATCAATATAATTCACACACAAATCTCACAAAAAAATAGACGAAATACATTAATTAGGGAATGTAGGTAAAAACTAAACATATGATATGAATGCGAATCATTGAAAAGTCAGATGACTGTTTTTCTATATGACTCACACTTCTACAACACGTGTACATGGTACTGAGATTTATCTTAAGGGGTCTCATCCTGTAGACACGAACCATTATCTGATTATTGGTTTTTCATTTCTATTGTTATTACTTTACAGTGTCTTTTCTAAATATATATTTTTTTATTATTCTAATGACGATTTTTATTATTCTACTATTCATTTAGAGTTATTTAGAAATGGAGAAATAAATTGCCTTTATGAATCTTAAAATATTAAATATGAACCGAAATCGAATCCCTCCGAGACCGGGAGACAAGACATTTGATCTCTCGTATAAAAATGTACCCGGATGTACATTTGAATTTTAAACCACCACTTTGGTTTATGATATTTTAAATTGATAAAATTTGTAATATATTATAATGCCAGCTTCCCTGGGCGGAGCTCGTTCTGAGAAAAAAAATATTTTACCCTATTTGAGCATAAGGCGTTACCTTATAATAATAGAGCGGCGAAGAAGATTGAGTTGGGCAGCATTCAGAAAACTCACATTTGTACTCAAGAAGAACAAGAGAAGAAGGCGGTCCTCGTAGTTTAGTCGGGCATGACACGGCGTGCCATACGAGTGGTTCCGAGTTCGATTCCCGTTGAGGTCACAATATTGTAACGAGGCTAAAAAAAGAATCACGCACTTCTGTCAAGTCACAGTTGTTTGAAGTTGGCACAATACTACCGAAGGATCTGGAATTACCTCTTAAATTTAACTCTTAACTTTCGAGAGACGTCTGTAACGTTCCAGGAACATCTGGAATTCACGAGAACTTGCGAGTAAACACTGGAAACGTCTGGATACCAGCATTAGCCAATATAAATACGACACACGGGAGTAAGGAGTGAGTTTTTTTGGGCGCGCGCGTCTGAGAGCGATAATAGAAGCGAAGATAGCCGCAAGTCGCAAGTTGCCAGGACGGCCAGGTGAACCGTAATTCGACAGCGAAGATTCCGGAAAGTTCTTTCGTAGTGAGATAAACCGAAGCGAAATTAATAAGTGCGGAAATTGGATGGAATATTCTAGTGAATAATGAATAAAGTGTCAAAGCGAATATAAAGTGTCTATTTACGAGTGATAAATTTGCGAAATAGTTTTATTTAAGGAATAGCGTTACATTTAATAGTGATATGTGACTTTGTACGTTAGTTTAATTAATTAATCGGTATTCAATAAATCCTGTATCAAATCCTAGCGTTTTCGTTAATTCCTCCACGTAAATCCGCCACGATACATGACAATATATTACAGTGATTTAATATAGCCTGAGTGCTTTTGTGATTTGTTTTGCTACAGTAGTAACTGAACCTGTTTCCTGTTGTAGCGTTTAAAATTAACCAAAATAAAAACAGAATATACTATATGTATAGAAATTCAGAATACGTATCTGCGGCCAGTGCATTCTGACCGTACCGATATGGAGCAGTAATACAGACTTGAAAGAAAATTGTATCGACTGGCAACTATACAAAGAGCCGTGGAAAGAGGAATCTCCTCGAGGTACCGGAAAACATTTTTTTTTATGGATATTTATTAATTTTTTGATATTTATTACATTGTAGATATGCCAAACTGCACAGCAGTTTTACGACATGGTTGCCTTCAATATTTGACAATAATTTTTATTTTATAATGAAGATAGTAGGTCATTATCGAGTGTTGCATGTTTTTTTACAAAATGATACATGATATGTAATTATAGATTAATGTAAGATTAGGTACATAGCTTTAATATATATTCTTTTAGCTTGTACTTTTTTGAAGCCAATGGAGTTTTTTTGTCTTGCATCATCTCAAAGAATTTTTTATCTAATTTATTAAAGATTCTTGGCACAATATAATCTCTTTTTCTTTCGCCATACAAGTTGATAGTGATTGGTATTCTCATTGTTCATCCTGTCGATCTGGTTGCATAGTTATGGTGCGTGTCAGTGTGTATATTAATTTAATTTATCATTTCTTCTAGTATTATATTATATTTTAGTTTTTGGTCAATTGGTAATATTTTGCATACTTTGAATAATTTATTATAATCATCCTTGTACATACATTTAGTTCTATTATCTACCATAAGTTTTAGGAATCTTAATTGTAACTGTTTGATTTAATCAATGTATGTTTATAGGTAAGACCATAACTGCTCACGCCATAACTGATAACCGAGTCAACCATCGCGAAGTAAAAATAGTACAGTGTGCCCCGAGAGCTACACAGTCTTAGCATGTGAAATGCACTTGGCATGGATCTCAGTTTTTTACAAATATTATCAATATGTTGTTTCCAATTAAAGTATTTATCAACTACTAAACCTAAATAAGTATATAAGTATACATCGAGTGGTTGAGAAGAAAATACACGGTTATCGACACTGCAAAACTGAACTGACGTGTTGTATATGCTATGTATGACAATTGATATGTCTGATGACTTATGTTTGGAGAAAAGCTTCACCGGGCAGAGCCGGGTATTGTGGAAAGCAAGGAAGCAGCGGACGCCGACAGACTAAAAACAAGTAGTTACTCTATAAATTAATTATCCAGGTACTTAAATTGTAGAATATTAAATATTACTAACCTTCAGAAGAGTGTAAAAGTTTTCAGTAAAAATATCTAAATATTTGTGACAAACCTAGGGGTAAATTTATTTAATGCTGAAATTATAGCACTAAAAATGTAGTGTAATGTTAATAAATTTCAGAAGATAGTTTTATTAAAAAGTATCTAAATATTTAAGGCGTGATTTTATAATAAAATTTAGGGAAATAAATAAAATAACTAACCCATAAAAACCAAGTTTTTATTATACTCCCTTTCTCATTTACTAGTGGAAACAGGTTGGGCTCGAGCCGGGCGACGCTACGAAAGCGAGTAAAAAATTTCGAAAAATCCAAAATAATACTATAATTATTAATTTTTTTGAAAAAAAATTTACTAGATCATTTTCATCGTCGCCACGAGTCTGTCTGCAAAGTTTCAGCTCGATTGGATCACGGGAAAAGTGTTAAAAATCGATCCAAAATTTTTTCGACAAACAAGCAAAAGCAGACGCTACGAGTTAAAAGAAAGGGAGTAAAACTGGTTAATTTTTGTACTGCCATTTTCGTAAAAATTTCACCTTAAGGGTGCAAAGGGTGAATACAAGAATATAGTCAATATATAAAATGAGCATTCAATCAATTTCAATTGAATAACACAAATTACGTAAATATCCGCTTTATTGGCAAATGATAACAGCGGCAATCATATAGCAATAAAGCCATGTATTCACTAGGGGACAAATCGCGAAACATTCCGCTCGACATGTCGCATCAACATCTACGCTCATGTTTCGGGGCCAATGACGCGGTCATTTGACGTGTACACGCCGGGACTCGCATATCTTGTCGCGGAAATGTCATCCGACGAGGTTATGGATGACAGCTGCGGTATCTCATTTGGCGAAAACGGGGTTCCGCGCAATTCGAAATGTTTTTTTGGGTCGCAATTTCAAATTAACGAGGTTTTACTGTAGTAAATTGAATATTATTAAAAACAAGGTCCTTTTTGCAAATAATTATTGTTTTCCAGACGTCGCGGAAATATATCGCCCTATGAGGTTATGATGATAGCCGCGTATCTGTTTATGTTAATGAGTTTATCGAAAAGTGAGAGGAGAAAAAAGAGGAGAATGCGAAATTATTTACTGCAAAGAGAAAGAAGGACGGACATTCTATGCGATCTTCGATCGATACAGCTCGATGAGTTCGAGATCGATTTCGTTTCCCCGCATTGTCATCTTGACAGATACAGCGCATGCGTATTCACTTGTAAACATACCACGTGGTACTGACGCTCCGCGGAATGTTGCAGTGAGTACTCTCGGGTACCGTGCGCATGGCAACGTTGCCACGGCACGTAGAAATGCCGCGCTATGTTGTGCGCGAAGTCGCGGAACAGTGCACGACGTTGCAACGTCACGTAGACTCTATGCCGCGCGTGCTGTTGAGGGACAATTTGTCCCATAGTGAATACATGGCTTAAATTACATTGGCAGCACCACTCTATAATCATTGTTTTCTGTGCTCAGAGACGTACGTTTATTCTTTAAAAGGCTGTTAAATCATTTTTAATTAAATACAATTTGCTTAAATCTGTTTCACAAAGCCTCGAGTCCAATCCGGACCTGCGCACTTCTCGTACACTAACTACATTTCTTAATCGAACACAAAATTATTTTGCTAATGAATCGGATTTATCAAATTAATAAGAGTTCAGCCATAGTTTTGTACAAACCGGATAAGTATATCAGCTCTGCTAATGCCCGTCACACAAAGTTTAACAAGCCCATTGACACGGTTTTCAAACATTGTTGCATTAAATTTTTTTTATCTTTCCGGTTGGAAAATATATGGTTTAGAAAGCATTTTAACATAGACTATGCTTATTTAGCGGGTACTTGAGTAAAATTTGTCATGAAAATTGCGTTGTATATAGCGTGGGTTTTGGTTATCCGCCGGAATTTTTTTATTAAATATTTAGTTATTTAGATGATTTAGTGAAATTTTTTTAGAACCAGAAAAACATTTTCAAACAGACGAGATTTTCCTTTATTTGATTTTTAACATTTTCCATCTACATAATTGGGTCCGACTCATTTTATTTTTATTTTGGGAAACATACAGTACAATGTAATAAATTTTTTATATAATATCAAAAAATATTCGTTTAGTAAGACCAGTGAAGTTTCCTCGAAGCTGGTAAAAAAAAACCAAGTATAAAAAAATGATAAAGAATATTATGTGATATATAATAAATATTTCAAAGATTTAAATTATGATAATGCATAAAATGGGAGGGGTGGGGAGAGGGAGGGAATGGGATTCAATTAAAGAAGTATCAAATTTATTTCAATAATCATAAATGAGATTAACGGAGTTTCATTTTAAACAAAAGCAAATTGTCAATAAAAATGTCTAGATTATTTGTAGAATTTATCAGATTGTATTTTGAAGTGGAACGAGTTACAAAGCAGTTTTTTTAAGTAGTTAGTACTACCAAAGTTTGGGTAAAATAAATTATTTGAACGCGTTGAGTGTGTAGACAACTTAAACCTATTTGCTCTAAGAATAGGGTGAGTCAACCAAGTTATTCAAGATTTTGTAAAGATAAAACAGATCTTGTTTGCATCTTCGATATAACAGAGGGATTTTATGGTAACACTTGCTTTCTGTGTATGAGTTGAATTCTAAACGGGAACGGAAATTTAAAATATTGAGAAATTTGTGTTGGATATTTTCAAGTCGCTTACAGTATGTAGAATAATGAGTATTCCAGACTACTGATCCAAACTCCAGTTGACTGCGTACTAATGAAAAATATAAAGTGATTAATGTATACGGTGATTGAAATGGGTGTTTAACACGTAGATGCCAGGAGTTGTGTTCTCCTGAAATTCCTTTTCTTTGCTGGTCCATCGTGTTGCTTGGGAGTGTCCTTTTCATTTTGTCACTGAATGTCCTTTTGATAGTGTGGTCTTCTGCCATTACGCGTACCGATGGGTCTGGACTCGTGGAAGATTGTCTTCGATACACACTACCTTGTCTCTGAAATACTCGTTTCTTAAACGTCAGTCTTGCCACACCTCCGGTCTAGCGTCCATTTTCATCTGTTTGGTAAGTCGCGTTCTTCGTTGACAATACTGACCATCCAGGTTTCCGCTCCATAAACAATGCGGACCTGACTAATCTCATATACCTTGCCTTCGGTTTTTATTGGCATTTTAGGGTTGCGCAGTACTTTCTGCTTTAGACAAGCAGTACCTACTCAGAGGTGTTCTTATTTTACTTTTAAAAATCTGTATCCTTCTTATACATAAAACATCAACATAATCACTATTGTTATCTTCTTCTTCATCAGCCTTCGTCTCTCCACTGCTGGATAGAGGCCTCTTCCATACCCTTCCATCCTTCCTTATTGTTTGCTATTTGTAGCCATTTGTTTCCCCCCACAGCGGCTATATCGTCGGCCCATCTCTTTTGAGATCTTCCGATGCCTCTTTTATTCTCCCAAGGTCTCCATTTCAGAACTCTGGGAGGCCATCTTGTAGCATCCTGCCTTGCAACATGTCCTGCCCGTTGCCATTTTAGCTTCGCTACACGATCCATGATATCTCTTAGGCTTACTCCAAGCATGGATCTCTCCATGGATCATTGCGTCCATTTGAGCTTTTCTACACTTTTCTTTGTAAGGGCCATAGTCTCCACTCCATACATCATCCCTGGCAGTATGCATGATTCAAAGGCTTTTCTTTTTAGGCTAATTGGGATCTCTTTGTTCTCGAAGATATGTTTGAGTTTGCCAAAAGCAGCCCAGCTCCTTCCTATTCGTCTTGGCAATTCTGCTGTTTGGTTATCCTTGTTCATTTTTATCTTATTATTTCATTGTCTTTTATCTTACTATTTCATGTCCTACTATTTCAATATTATTATCATTGATAGTGATGACTTTGTTCTCTGGACTCAAAATTTTATGTAAGAAAAAATTTTATATTATGAAAAATTTAACTATCTCGGTGATCTTGAACTTATCCACTGATTCCGATCACTTAATCACCAGGCGAGTGTTTAATCAGTCAAAATGTAGGACAGGACGGTCGGGCCCTTTTCTGTTATTTTTACTTCCTTTCTTTTAACTCGTGGCGTCTGTTTGCTTGCTTGACGAAAAAAATTTGGATCGATTTTTAACCCTTTTCCCGCAATCCAATCCAGCTGAAACTTTGCAAGTAGACTCGTGGCGACGATCAAGAAGATCTAACAAATTTTCGTTAAAAAATAATAATAATTATAGAATAATTTTGGATTTTTCAAATTTTTAATGGTTTTTGCATATAATTCAGTAATTTGTATGGAGATTCTGACGCATATGGTAGACACGAAACCCGAAAATAAGAAAGGGAGTATTGTAAAAATTTGGTTTTTATGGGTTACTTTTTTAAAAATTAAAGCATACCCAGGGCGCACCTAGCATAATACAGAAGAAATCTGAAACGAAGTTGAAGTCGCATTAGCGAAGGCGGTTGGAGGTCAACGGTGACGGTGCTTCAACCCTGACCTCAAAGGAAGAGGCGCAAAGAAAATGAATGAATGATCATCTATACATATTTTTTGAAAAAAAATGCTACACGCGATGTTTTTTACGCAGCTGATGGTTGAGCTAGGATTCTAAGGATTTAAAATAAAAAGATATTAAATGAAAAGGGAGAGAATATTATTTCTTCTGAAAGAAGGCGTCAACGTTGTGGTGACATTATTATTAAAATAAAACACAATCAATGTTGAGTCGGAATTTGCAAAACACTTACTTGAATATGACCATACATTTAAAATAAATACAGGTTTAAATTTTTTACATATTAGTTACAAGATGCCACAAAAAATAATTTATAAATACTTGAAATAAGGAAAAATGTTAATATTAATTCAAAAATAATAAAAACTCAGACTGAGTTTGTGCACAATCCACTATTGAATATTTTTCCACTTAAGACTCCATCCCCTTCAGATGACATTCCTAATAATTAACACCTCCGACCCCCCCTCCCCTCATCCTCCTCTTCACCGTAACACAGTTGCATGGTTTAACTTTTTCAATTTTTAGTACACAAACAATCCTGATGAAGAGAACATTGTTCTCGAAACATGTAGATTGTATAATCTAATAAAGTGGTGAAAACAAAGTGATTTGCGTTTTATTTAAAAAAACAAAAAAAGTAACCCATAAAAACCAAGTTTTTATTTTACTCCCTTTCTTTGTAAATTAAGTTTACCATAATGTAATTAAATAATTGATTGACTGAAAATGAAACATGTCTAGATACATATCTATGTCAAAAATCTCTAAAAATATCTCTTTATAATTTGATTTTTTCCCAAAGAACCGAAGTGTGCTGACATCTGTGAACCAATTGTCATAAATTTTCGAAATTCGTAGTGAGGTACCTATTACACCTACCGACGGATTTATTCAAATTTTAATATTCCGTGACGTTGTCAGGCCGACGTTCGTAGTAATCAAACTTTTGTAATGATTCCAATTTGAAAAAAACATTAAAATATCTAAAAATCCAAATTTATACTATAATTATTAGGAGATAAATCATAAATACATATAACCAAATAAGTTAACCGAACACACGAAATAAATCAAAAATAATTTTACTATAAATTATTGCCAAGTAGGTAGATTACAGAATCTCAGTTTTTTTTTAAATATCTGAATTAGGTCCAATTCTTATTCCAGCTCCAATAATCATGGTTTTACTGTTAAATGTAATTAAGAGTATATTCAGAAAAAAAAAACACGCGAATGCTGTGTGAAAGCCACGCCGGATTATCGTTGTAATGATCTCACAATCTCGCGACATTAAATACAGAATATGAATTCAATCGAGGCCAGAGGTCAGTTCTTTCCAAACATATTCTATTTCACATTTACATTCGGCCCGTGGTATTTGGGAAACGTTAATTTAACCAGTTGCTGAAATAAAAATGGCCCAACGGATGCGGCTTGAAATAATTGAAAACAACGATATTCAATAATCTGCGTCAAGGTTGTCTGTGGACTATTAGTATAGTCATTAAAGAGTTAAGGTTGTTATTACGGTTGTTAGACATATTTAACTGTAATTTAGGATATTTTATACGCACCGTATGTATTACCGAGAAGCGAATCTCGACGTTTCGTTGGATACTTATCCAACGTCATCAGGAGGACGACCTTTACCCGTGGAGGTGGAGGTCGGACTGATTCAACCCTTGAGAAAAGTCGCAGTAAAATCCGCCGACGTATCTAGTACATATTGCACACTGGCAACCTCTATTGTAGAAGAAGAGATCACTCCACAACAAAGTCCATAAAATTTACGCCCTAGAAAGCAGCACCTAATCAGTCCGACCTCCACCTCCGCGGGTAAAGGTCGTCCTCCTGATGGATGACGTTGGATAAGTATCCAACGAAACGTCGAGATTCGCTTCTCGGTAATACATACGGTGCGTATAAAATATCCGAAATTACAGTTAAATATTAGTATAGTCCTTTTATTAAAGCCTCCGTGGTTAGTTGGTTCACCTGTCTGGCTACTGGTTTAGATTTTCCGAGACACGATAAATGAAAAGACAGATTTAAATTAGCTCTCAGAAAAAATATTTTTAAGTATCTACGTAAATTTTTCTTTGAACTCAAATAATTTACTTCTTCTTCAAATATAGCAAAATTATTTTGTGGTGAAATAATTATAATTTATATAAAATTACTTTGTAAACACCACTTTTTTATTTAAAAAAACTCAACATGTTTCAAAGCCAATGGCTTCTTCGTCAGGATAACAAAAATAAAATGTCAAAGTCGAAGTCTAGATAATCAAAATATTTAAAAAATTATATATGGAAAATGAATACTATAAAGTACCTATTTAACATGAAAATAAATAAACTCATCTTAACATCTTTTGGCTATGGATCATTCTTTTGATATTAATAAGGGTTTACAAATTTTACATACAAATTATACAGAATCACAGATTGGTAATTAGAAATTTTGGAAATAAGAAGAGTGTTAATAGTAAATTGAATGTTATAAATAATCAGGTCCTTTTTGCTAATAGTTATCTTTTAAATTTATTTTCACGTTAAATAGGTACTTAATATTATTCTTTTTACATATATAACTTTTTTAATATTTTGATTATCTATACTTCGATTTTTAAATTTTATTTTTGTTATCCTGATAAAGAAACCATTGGCTTTCAAACATGTTGATTTTTTTTCAATAGAATGTGTTGTTTTCAAAGTTGTTTTATATAAATTCAAATAATTTATATGTACGACGTTATGGTGAGTTCTAGTTGAAAGATAATTGACCGACAAAATAACCCACTCCGTCTATTTCTTATATTTTTCAACCCTTTTAATTTGCAGGGCAATCTCGGAGAATGTACATCACAAAATCGGCTGACAGGTGTAATTACCGAATAATATTAAGAAGGCGCCGAGAATTTGAATCTGCGGATCTTTAGGTATTAGAAGCGATTCTCGATTCGATTCTTGTATGTGTGTATCGCCACGCACACAACAAATTCAGTTAGTCCGGTCGCCTGTTTGCGAAAACCACCCAAGTATTTGAAAAATGCGAATTTTGCGTTGAGTACAATAATAATTTGTGTGAATACTAATATATTTATTATTCCGTTAGTCTCAGATATTTTAAGGTGTGGTTTAATTAGACTTTCAAACTTTTAATATGAGACCAACTTTAAAATCTCAAAAAAAATTTCCTATATGAAGTCAATTAACTGATAGGTGCAATAAACAAAGAGAATTTTCTTGACACATTAATAAATCCACTGTAAAAGTTGTTTAGTTAGTGTCCGAGACCTAAGACCTACTTTTAAGTAGGATTCTATAAATAATAAAAGTAGTTAGGAGCAACAGGTGATAAATAAATCATTATTATTGCAATTTTGAGGCCACTTATCTATTAATTTAAGTTGGCTTTTTGCGTTTTGCATTTGTTACACTCTTATTTTCATCATTCGTTTATAATTGGTTATTGATGTCATGTCTATCTCTTGTTTTTAGATTTTTGAATTTTACATTTCATTTTATTTTACTGTCATTTTTATTGCTTCTTGAGTTTCAGATTTGATTTGTTTACAATTATTTCATTTTGTTGTAATTTTGTTGCTTCTTGAATTTCAGACATAATTATTTTAATTTGTTGTAGTGTTATTGATTGTTGACTTTCATATTTGATTTGATAACTATTATTTCATTTGATGTAATTTTGTTATACTTTATGTTAAGTAATGTTTTATTTTTCTTTATATATCACTTTATTAATTGTTTTTGATAGAAATATACCTTATCTCCTTTTTTATTATTACCTATCAATCTAAACATGTTTATATATATTGTTTCTTTAATGGTACGTTGTACCGTGTATTAATTAAATAAATAAATAAATAAAAATCTTTCGCTTTTTTTTTAGTATTATTAGTAATTAGTAATTTTTTCAATCTCCTTTTTTTGATCGCTCCGAGAATGTCATCAGGTTCCTCAATTTCCATCTAAGTAGGAGTCAATTATTTCTGGCAGTAACAATCAAAGTAAAAAAATATAATTTTTGTTCCATGTCACTCCAAAACTTCTCTATCTCCTCTTCTTCCTTCTTCTTCCTCTATCCGTTCTATTTTCATGTCCACGTCCGCCCTAACTGCAAATATGCATGTTTTTCTTCGTGTGACATGTAGTTGTCCTTATACCTGGAAATACTAATTATGTTTTTTATTTACATTGGTATTGCCATCCTTATCTACTTTCCAGAATATATATTTTTTCTCTGATGGCATCTTCCAAAAGTCCATCTGGACTTGCTCCTAAAATGGCAAATCTTTGTCAATAAATAATACACATGTATTTATGGTAATCTGCAGATATGTTTCTAGTTCATGACTTTGGCCATGTTGAATGGACTTGACATGATAAAAAAAAATGGTCACTATATTTTTCACCAAAGGTCCGCATTTAATTAGCCCTCGTTTGCACACTTTCCCAAAATCAGATGACGTTAGCCGTAGTTTTCGCTCCTGACGCCATTTGATTGATTCAGCTTGCAGAATAGTTGTTCTTTTCAGTGAGTGGTGATCTACGTCAGTCAAAGTAATATCTATATCAAAAAAATCAATGTGTGCCTGTCTGTTCTCTATACAAATCTACACCGTTTGACCGTGAAAACCTAAGAACATTTTCAAGTATACAATAGTCTGCACCTTCTGTAATATCATTCCAGCAATATATACATTCCTTGTCAACTTCGTTACTTTTGCTTACGAGCATGTATTTTATTTTAGTTGTATTAAGTTCTAACCTAAAATTCTCACATGTCTTCACTACTGGATTCAGAAGTTGTAAATCACCAATGTTACTTTCAAAAAGAACGGTATTATTTGCATGACGCAGATTGTTCAGAATTTTCCCATTTATAACAAGTCCTTGAGTAGCTTCTTGAAGAGTCTTATTGAATATTTCTTTTGAATACAAGTGAAGTGAAACAGCATGGATGAATCCTTTCTTGGAATGTTCCATATGTAATGTACATAGGTATGTCATACGTACCCGACACAAGAGCGAGCTCGGCAAACCATTTTTAATTTTAAAATTATATATGTTGTTTATAAATAGTAAGAACACGATATGACCGTATTCCGTGTTAAGTTCTTTTCGAACAATAGCTAATGATTGTATGGACGTTATATTTAATTAATGAAAACATCTATACCTATAAAACTCGATGTCTGTCTGTCTGTTTGTTTATTCTCTATACATATCTGCACCGTTCATCCGATCTGTCACAAATTTTGCATACAGTTTATTTATACAGTTTTGGCAGGGGCTATTAACAGGGGGTGTATTTATTTATTAGTGTTTTTTGAAAATAAATGTTTCCTGTCGCCTTAGCTAGACCTAAAGTAATGGAGACAGGATCATCCATTTTCAGTCTCAACCAGACATGGTGTAACAATTGAGCAGGTTAACATATAAATAAATGCAATAACAAAAATATATCATAACGCAGAGACCCCGCGGGTAACATAGGTGACATTTCCCCTCCCTTTTTACCCCTCCCACACCCCTGATATATCTTCCATGCAAATCTGTACCGTTCGACCGATCTGACTCGAGTGTGACTGACTTGCACACTTATTTTTTAGAACCCGGCAGTTAACATAGAAGACATTTTCTTCCTATCCCTTTACCTCACCCCCTCCCTTGATATATTTTCTGTACAAATCTATACCGTTTGACCGATCTGACCCAAATTTTGCATACATATTTTTTAGATCCCGGCGGAATACATTCCCAGGCCACATTTTCCCCTGGAAATCCCATCTATCCCAGCCTAGATTAAATGGAAGTATTGTTTTTATTAGTTACTTGGTTTTTATTAGTTACAATGGAATCCTTGTACACACAAACTTATTTTTAACTAAATCTTTTACACGGTAACTCCAGCTAGCTCCAGCAGATACAAACAGCTAGTCTATACCTATATAACTCAATGTCTGTCTGTCTGTCTGTCTGTTCTCTATACAAATCCATACCGTTTGTCCGATTCGATTCAAATTTTGCATACTTATGCTTTGGGACCCGGCGGGTAACATAGGAAACATTTCCCCTCTATTGTCATACCCCTTCCTCTCCCCCTGACACATTTTCGATGCAAATGTATACCGTTCGAATTGAACCTTTGTTTACCCTCACAAATTTATTTTAAACTTAAACCTTAACCCATGCAATGCCGGGTACGATCAGCTAGTAATCAATAAATTAAACTCTTTTCGCCTGCGAAAGACGATGCATTAATAAAAGGAAAGTTGCAATGATATCCACGTCTTCTGCATTGACCACAAAAAATGTTATTGAGAAAAGTGTGTCAGGAGTCGGTGCTATATGATGAAGAGGCGATCTGATGTCATGATGGGCTGTGAACGTACTGCTTTGTGTCCCGCCCGCCGGTGCTCCCAGCGATGATCGCCTCCAGCCGCCACGCTTGTTCATCCTTGAACTTTGCTGATATTTTGATTGAAGTGTTAATTAATCAAACAACACAAAAAAATCTTCAGGATCTCTCGAAATGCGGATTTCGTCTGCGATACATCACGAAGACAGATGTGTGAACTCGGATACTTTGTGAGAGAGAAAAAGTTGTTACTTAGAATGTTGTTATTTACATATTTGACTAGCTGCAAACCGTCAAAAATGAGCATTGGTTGGCGTCTTTGCTAAGCCCTAGTATATATGTATATTTTTTGCGCTCCACGAAGAGGCGGCCGTAGCAACAAGCTCCATTTCCGGCCGTTTAATTTTTTTTAGCCGTTAAATCGAACTAAATTATGGACGTTACACGAAGTTACGGGGACACACAGACAGCCATACAGACGGATGGACGGACGTACAGACAACGAAATTATTATGTTTAATTATTTTATTTATTATGTCTTTTAATTTTTATGTATATTTTTTTATTTTTATGTCTCGAACAACAATCTGTCTTCAAATCGGATCCAATCGATCCTGGTCGTAAAATATTAGAAGGATGGAGGGAAGTTGAAAGGATTTACAAGAATGCAAATTGGAAGAGGTGGGTTTTAGAAAATTATTATTTTAGATGATTGTCGAGAGAACTTGGTAAATGTGTAGGTGGTGTCTCCATAGTAAATGCTGACCTTCTCAGGAATGCTAATAACTCGTCATACTTCAGAGCTTTTATTCGGGTGTGGGTTTCCCGCTGGGAAATTCTTTGAGGGTTTTCTGCTGGGGTGTGACTGCTGTGTACTAGTTTTTCTTTTTATGGCGCTTTCCGTTATGGCGAAATTTCTACAGACGTAACTTAATTAGTTAGGATCATTACTTGATTGTATCTGCTGGCAATGGATCTCTGAACTAGGGAGTCCTTTAATGTTTGTGCTTGTTATTGTAATTTAATTTTTCCTTAAAGGGAAGTACTCTAATAATTGTCTCTTGGGTGCAATTCTGTATTCGTTTTAATTAATCTAGCTCCTAAGTTGACTACATGTTGTGTTGTTATCTTTATGCTTATTCCCATCAAATTTTATGTTATATGTCACATGTACTTTGATTTGTGTATAGTATTTCTATCCTTAGTGTTATTTGTGTTTTTCAATGCACATTTGGCTCATGTATCGAGTGTCGCATTTTGTTATACTTTATGTCCGGCATCATCTCTTTTAAACACTTTTATTGGTTACACTATGGGCACTATGGACTAAATAGATAATAAGTATGTTACAATTGTCATTTGTCCCTGCGCCTTGGAGGCAGAGAAGAGGCTTTATGTGGACACCTCCTTGTCACGCTTGCATTCCCATGAGTGTCACCCACTTTAGTATAAAAAATGCCAAACATTAATGGCGAAATTTAGGGCCGATATGAGAGCTATTAGTCATGGAACAGTCCTGGGTGTGTGTTGGGTCCCTCTTCTATGTCACTACAGCTTCATTGCTTAAGTTCCGGTTTTTTTACTGATTCTCAGTTAAACTTCTAAAACTTTCACACGAATATAAATAAAAACCCCATGTTTCTGACTATTCATTTATAATTTACTTGAGATGCGTTTCAGGTTAGGAGGATTAAGGATCAATCTAATCACGATAATGTCCTCGTCAGGCGAAATGCGTCTCAAGTAAATTAAACCACTAGAATCAAGAAAAATTAATTAATTCCATATGTATGATCAAGTTATGGGTTTCCAGAACCTGGTGGTGACTTTAGTTTTTGATAGGTATAATTTATTTTAAAATAACATCTGTGAATAGAAATTCCTAATAATGTTGTACGATGACGAACGTCTCGCCACCATCGCACGCGGGTCGGATATTAGAAAGAAAGATTTTCCTTTCCAATCGCCGCCGATCAATGATTGACAGTAAATGACACCCGAGATACACTGGGCCAAAGCTAACTACGACACAGTGGACAAATTGTGCTTGCGGTTTCCTGGGAAGGCGGGTGCCGCTTCAATCGAGATTCTCCTGGCTTCGTCGAATTCGGAACAGTTGGTGTGTCTCTTCCGGAAGGCTAAATGGAACTGAACTTGAAGACAAACGAAGAGGAATGTCGATTCCCATCGAAAAACGACACCTGACACTCATTTCACCTGTCACTGCGCGGATTTTTAAAAATTCGAATCCTGGCCAGCGATTGGCGCAGGACACATCAGGCGCCAGCTCAACCAACCAAATCTTGGCGCGGCCCGCGCGCAGCGATCACGAAACAAATGTTATTTTGAATATTTGATTGCGAATCAACATGCTATCCATCGTTGATGCGCTTCCAGAGACTTGAAACTTTTAACATTAACAGTTTGATTTTAATTGAAAATATTTATTCAGTAAACAAGTTTCACGTAAAGCAACGCCCTCTCTGTAGTACAGTAGTATGAGCTCAAGGCTGTATGGAGAAAGTAAAAATAATTACTGCCAACCTATATCATCAAACATAATATTTTCGTTGTCTGTCCGTTCGTTTGTCTGTTATCCCCGTAACTTCGTGTAACGTCCGTAATTTCGTTCGAATTTACGGCTAAAAAGACGTCCGGAGATGGGGCTTGAACCCCGGACCACCAAATCCGAACCGGCCGATTAACGCATGTGGCAACGGCCGCTTCTCCGCAGACCGCCAAAAAGATGCTATAAATATATAATAGGGCTTAGCAAAGACGCGAGCCAATGTTCCATCATTTTTGACGGGTTACAGCTAGACTCGTATTATCATCCGTATTCTGAAAATAACAATGTCTGGATCTTTAAGATCTTTAACCCAACACTTAATAGACGATAATAAAAATTAAAGATGTCCAGAGCGGATTTTGTAATTCAAATCTTCCCATCTTGTCATTTAACAGATAACAATTTACATATTTTTCCCTCCCTCTATATCTATCTCATATAGAAACTTACAGAAACAAACACCGACGTAAAGCTACGTCTCGTTTATTTTTAATATCGTCTATTAAGTGTTGGGATAAAGATCTTAAAGATGCAGACATATTTGTCAAAAAATGTCAAGATGGGAAGATTTAAATACGCGGTAACGCCGAACACGGTCGGTCATGACAAGTTTAGCCATGATATTTCATCTGGACGCTGTGGATGAAGAAATTAATAGGTTTGTAAGAAACAATCTTTCTTATATCATCTTTAATTACAGTGTATTTGTGCCGTAGAATTACAAAATCCGCTCTGGACATTTTTAATTTTTATTATCGTCTATTAAGTGTTGGGATAAAGATCTTAAAGATCCAGACATTGTTATTTTCAGAATCGGGCCGTATATCAGCACAATCCCGCAACGCATTTAATACGGCTAATTGAACAAAACCAAAATTTTGTGATATGTTTACCCACTCTATCTTCGAAGCATCTAAAAGTAATTAGGAAGGTAAACAGCGATTGATAATTAGGTAGACGTATTTTTTTCATAATACTATGCCGCATAGCGAAGAAATTATACAATAATGTTTCAATAAGTATTTAATAAAATAGCATATTCATTCGCAATAATTTTGAATGTGAAACACCGTTGTTTGACCAAAAAAGGTACGAAAATATACATTTATTTACCACACTAAATAAATAGGTAGATACTTGCGTAATTATTTCAAAATTATTAAAACTTATGGACTGAAACACAAATTGGTGACATATAGAGAAATTGATAAACAGTATGTTCATATCAGTTTAAATATTTAAATAAGTTTGCTCTTACACTTTCGTTGAGGTTTTCAATAAATTAATGTAATAAGTACGGATATCCATTCAAAATATTCTGAGCTTTGTCCGTACCTACTAAAAATAGAAATTGCAAAATTTTGAAAAAAAAAAATGGATGTCGCCGCAATGACGCATTATTACAGCGCGCGTCTTATCTTATTTAAAAAAAATGATGCGTTGTTTTAATAAATCTGCTTTTATTATAAATAAGAACGGTCTTAATTATTATCAATAAGAATTTAAAATGTAAATAATTCAAACATAGAGCACTAATATATTACTCCCTTAAAAGTACTCGAGACATTAAAGAAATACAGTAAAAGTATCAAGAAACGCGAACGCAAAATACGGTTTTCATTTTAGAAATGAGAGCATGGACAGAAAATTATGCAGAATAGTCAAATTTTGTCACATGTGGGGTATAAAAGCAAAGGTGGCAATATCCAAAAAAAAGTTAATGCAGTCATCGAGGAATTTAATTTGGATTTTATAGGAAAAAATCTATAATGTTATAGGATACATGATTCTGGAAGAGATAGATACATAAAATATAGAACATTTTAAGTAAGTAATCTTCGGTAACTGCATTCAAAACATTTTTTAATTTTTTTAAATATTGTTGTCTTTGCTTTTATACCCCACACATGTAGTATTGCCAGCTCATTTTTCGAACATGAAAATGATGTGGCTACGAACAGTTTAAGAAAGAAGTCAAATCCTTGATTTTCGACAACGATGAATTGTAACATTGCCCACATGTCTCAAATGGTTCCTGTATAAAAAAAAAAATTACTACTTCTCAATGGTGCCTGCTTTTATACCTTAATTTAGCTTGTAAATACTCTCCCATAAGCTCGAGTTTTAGCTCATATTATGGGGAGTATAATGTCTGTAAAAATGTTATAAAATAGAATCAATTTATTATAAAAAAATATGTATCTACTGTATAAATAAATATAAAAAAATTAAATAAGTACACGAAAGTATATTGAGTCTTCATCATAACCCATTATAATTCAAAGTTATTAATTTTTCTAGGTGGCTCTAATAATTAGATCACGCACTATAAATTAGCCAATCGCGTTAGTTAGGCATTGAAATAGAACAGCTCCAACTTTAGCGATGCGGTGTGATGCTGATGTTCCAAGAATGGGCGCATCAGCTCGGCGTGCTCCGGCCACGCACGAAACATTTTATATTCACTAATAATAACAATAAAATGAAGATTATGCTCGCAATGATTTCATAGTTCGTGGACCGAAATATATTACAAATCGGTAATGTTCATTATTCAATGTATGCAGTTCCGAGGTCTCATCGGTGATTTCATGTAATTGCATCGGTGCAAATGTTTTATGCATTTTAATACAAACACGCAGCGACCCACATTTGTCGTGTCATCATGACAATTGATGCCCAATTCGTGAATAAAGAATATCAGAGTATCCCAGATCCATGACTTATTTGTAGGTAACGGCGAAGCTGAGGATGAGAATATTATGTTTACATGTTATTATTATTTTTTCTTTAAACCAATTATATATTCTGTTAATGTACACTTTACCTATCTGTTGTAAAAGCCCTATACGGCGTTAATAAATAAATAAATTTAAAAAAATGTTGATCTGGTGTGACGGACAGTGAATGGATTTTGCGGCCTGAACCTTACGGTACCGTACGGGGAAAGCCTTTAGAGAAAAAAATGTCAACCTGGCGACGTAAGAGTAGGACTAATATGGAAGCCTTCGGCTCCTGGGAATGTGGTGGTCTTCATTCACTGTAGGTAATGGCGCGTGTAGACGGATGAGATTTCTTTAGGAAATATGTTTCCAAAGCACTTAAAGGACTGTACAAGGATGAGCGTGAAGCGAACCACAGATTCATTGTCGGAAGAATTTTTTTCCCAGAGTAAAATGACTATTCCGACCTCTTATGAGAAGATACGACCGATTGATCATGCAAATAGATTAACACATTAAGGATGGTATAATATTGAGCACGGAGCGAGCTTATATTGGTGCGTGTGCATGGATGAGATTTGTCTCGCAACTTTTCTTTGCACTCTTTAAAGCGTAGAAAAATAATAACCTTCAATCTTTACAACATTAAAAGAGGGTACGACGTAGTTTGCATGTGGAAACTTGAACAACCCGAAAAAATGAGTTTAAAAGCTCTTCTTGAAGTGTTCCTGGTTCTCCATAGATCGCAGCACTGGAGGCAGCTGATTCCGCATAGCTGGGCCCGCAAGCTGAAAGCACGTTCCCCAAACTTGGTGGCTCCAGGTCTCCTTGGTACTACCAGCCTGCAGAGTGCCTCCGATTTAGCTGACCGCAGTGTGAGCCGTCTTCCAGTGATGTTGTCTGGGATACAGAGGTCGATACATGTGGTGCTTTTCTTTGAAGACTTTTGTACATCATCATAGTGTAATAAGAAATCGTTAACTTTTATTTATGTTTTATTTTCACAATTATTCAAAAGGTAAACAGAAATTAAGTAGATTTTTATAGGATACGTAAAAAAGTAGGAAGTCAATATAATTTGATAAATTAATACTATCCTGACGAAATTACAACAAAATCCTGAAAATTTGCATTTCTGAAGATACGAGATGTTGGCGGTTCACGGTCGATATACTGGAAATTATCAAATATATTTACCGACTTGTGAAGATTTACTGTTTTTAAATATTAATTTGAATGCGATAAACAAAAGCGCTAGAGAACCAACTATTATTAATATTTATTTCAGCCATAACTCTCGAGACGAAAGAGAAAGGGACTTGCCTTTTTGACACAACCTGAAGAGTACCTATTTTATGAGAATGCCCATTACCAAATACCTATTATGAATTCAACATAAAAAGCCAAAATGATGGACCATAAATTATTCATTTTATTTTACTGAGTCTTTACTTCACAGATAAGAATGACTACATTTAGTATTTATGATTTATCGCGAGAATAATTCAGATAATAAGAATGACCGACTCTTCGATCGGCATTGGTAAAGGTGATGAAATTCTAATTATTCATTTTAATATGACTTCGCATTCTATTCTCAATTATATTTTGCCATCTCACCGCAATAAAATAAATAGTCAGCTTTTCTATGCTAATGTATTGACGAGTTTGCCCTGAGACTGGCATAAAAACGGGTGCCTAGTGGGGCAGCTGTGAAAGTAATTGAACGAATTACTGCATTAGGGTGTTAGGTAACGCATCGTTTTAAATAGTTCTCTTTTTAATCAGTATATCAATATATATATAAAGAAACCCGTGTTTCCCTATCCGCCAAGTTTTCTTCACGACCAGATACTACCACCCCCTGGTGTTCATGGTGGTGGATAGCCCTTGGTGTCACATCGAAAATATGTGAGTTTGGTGGGGTTGGCTGTGCGTGAGTGGGAGTGGGTGACGAAAATGTGCTTTCTAGCACATTGTTTTGTTATGGGAAGGCCGAAAATGCTTCAGATTGTTTCAAAATAGGCGCGCCGACTGTGTCGGTGAGTCTAGAAGGTTCCGGAAAAACCTGCTCTAGAAAGTTCTGGAAGGAGAAGGTTCTAGAAATTCCCGAAAGTTCTATAAGGTTCTGAACTGAGTGGCGGAATGTGTCGGTGTGTCTAGAAGGTTCCTGTACATTCGATAAATTTCTTGAAGTTCTGGAAGGAGAATGTTCTAGAAGGTTCGCGAAAGTTCTATGACGATCCAAACAGTGTACTAAAAATCTACGCGTGTGAAGCCGCGCGGGCACAGCTAGTTTAGGAATATGAAGGAGACAATGCGCGACGTGTCGATCCCGGTACTTCTGGCACGCTAAGCCAACGCGCTGCCAAGACAGCCAGGACTGTAGTGTTAAAGTGGCATATCAATATTATGTCGATTTTTTATGTTAGAATTGAATAGTCTACACCTCTCTCTGTCCAGTGTTATTCGATGCCATGTATTTCTGCAAAACGATTTTGTCAATCGGGCGGATTTTTAGTTCTCCGAGCGATGTGGCCAGCCAACTGCCATGTCATTTTCTAGGCGTATTCGGTTATATCAACTACTCTTGTCTGTTCTCTTATCTCGTGTTTCTTTTCCTGTCTCTTTGCGTGATGCTCAGCATTCATTTTTCCACGCGTCTTTGTATTTCTCGAATTTGGACATCTTTTTGTTGATAATCATGTTCTGACCATACGTGAGCACTGGATGTACAGGGGAGAGTGGGGTAGTTGGGAACACTTAAGGGGGGGTAAGGTTAATTCGTACAAAAAAGGCATGTTTTTGTGAATTTTTTGTGACAACACAGTTAAAATCTCTTTATTAAAACTAATGGTACATTAAAGTATGACATTTGAAGAATATTTTGTAAAATTTTCAAGACAAAATATTAAAAAATACGGCAATGCAATTATTCGGACGTGTCTCGGAAAAAAGTAGAATTGCGGTGTCCATCATAACTTGGTGCTAGATCATCTGAAAACAAAAAATCAAAATTCATTCGATAGATAATAGGTTTTTCCAGGTAACGCTGGGAGGGTTTTTTGAAATTTCAATTTTTCAATTTTTCGGAACACTTTGAAGGGAAAAACGCGATTTTTTGCGAAAAATATCGACTAATTTGTTATTAAAAAATAAAAATTAATAACAAATTTGAAAAAAACTCCACAGCGTTACCGCGTAAATTACGTACATAAATAGTGTTCTAAATTTCAAAAGGATCGGTGCAGTAGTTTTGAAGTTATGATGGACACCGACTTTGAAAACGTGAGATGTGGGGAAAACGTTTTAAAGCTTTGCACACTGTAAAATTCAAAATAAAACTCAACACTTATTTTATACTTACACATAATCGTCTATGCCATGTTCACACAGCAAAGAGCTTTAGTCATCAGCATCTTTTTGTCCTTGTCTAAGCAAAACTCTTCCAATACAATAGCACGTTCGGTAGTCCTCAGGTGAGCGCGTCTCTTAGCTGCCCGAGCAGGTATAGAAAATCAGTCTGATATCGCTCAAATATTCACAATTTCGTCAATTTTGCTCCGATTGACTTAAAATTTTGACACAATATTCTTGCGACGTTATACATTCATTTAAAAAATTAATAATAAAATGCAAAAAAAAATAATTAAAAACCTTACCCCCCCCTTAAGGGAGATCAGAGCAAAGGCACGAATAAAATCAATATTTATTACAAACCAGACATTGAAATTATGAAAAAATTTTTAAATCATCAAATATTCGAAAATATAATTATTTTACTAAATTTTAACAAAAAAGCGAAGCCCGCGTTATTCCTATTTATTCCGTTCTCTCGTGAGGTTAATTAGGAACAAATTAAAAATCACAAACATCAATTCCATCTATCGTTATATGATTTTGCAAAGATTATGAACATAACCTTTGCTAGTTCTCTCACAATAAGAACATTTCGTAAGTCCAGTTAAGACGGGGTTTTGGGGGACCTTCATATTGTCGCTGTATATATAATTAAGCCTATGTGCCGTTTTAGTACATTCTGATATAAACGAAAGAAACTGTTTTAAAAAATAATTGCACAGACTAGATTTATAAAAAATATTTTAAATAATTACTAGACAGACTTTCTAGATGAACGGCAACGTTTTTTTAGTATATCCCATTATTTATATGAAAAATTGGAAAATGGATTCATTCATCTGAAAATGTATTAAACTGCACATTGGCTTATATAATATTAGGTCCTTACATATGAAATTGGCGTTTTGCCGTACTGGCAAATTTGATCTCAAATATCTTCTCTTTGGTTAGGAATTCCAAATCCAAATTTATACAGCTATTTACTCACGTATTTGTGTTTTGAAAATTATAATTCATTTGTTTTTTCCTCAATTGTTTTTTTCTTTGCGTCACTCAGTTTACAAAATGAAAAACTTGAAATATCGCGTTATTTACGAGTACGAGTTCCACCGTGGCACCAGTGCTGCAGAAACGGCTCGAAGGATTAATGATGTGTATGGCGACGGTGCCGCAAAAGAAAACACAGTGCGTTTTTGGTTCCAACGTTTTCGTTCTGGAAATTCGACCTGCAGAACAAGCCCCGTGGACGGCCGGAGACCAAAGTTGATAATGAAGAATTGAAGGCTATTGTGGAAGCGGATCCATCGCAAACCACATCCGAGTTAGCTGCAGGCTGCGGTGTTAGTGATAAAACTGTTTTAATCCACTTGAAGCAAATTGGTAAGGTGAAAAAGCTTGAAAGGTGGGTACCTCACGAATTGAGTGAAGCAAATCAACAAACGCGCGTTGACTGCTGCGTTGCATTACTCAACCGGCACAATAATGAAGGGATTTTAAATCGAATCATTACCTGTGATGAAAAGTGGATCCTGTACGATAATCGGAAGCGCTCATCGCAATGGCTGAACCCTGCCGAACCAGCCAAACCATGCCCCAAGCGAAAATTGACTCCAAAAAAGTTACTTGTGAGCGTTTGGTGGACTAGTGCTGGTGTCGTTCACTACAGCTTTCTTAAATCTGGCCAGACGATTACGGCAGATGTCTATTGTCAGCAACTGCAAACCATGATGGAAAAGCTAGCTGCTAAACAACCGAGGCTGGTTAATCGCTCTAGGCCACTGCTGCTTCATGATAACGCTAGACCACACACTGCACAACAGACGGCTACCAAATTAGAGGAGCTTCAATTGGAATGTCTAAGACATCCACCGTACTCTCCGGACCTTGCCCCAACAGATTACCATTTTTTTCGAAATTTGGATAACTTCTTGCAAAGGAAAAAATTCAACTCCGATGGGGCAGTCCAAACCGCCTTCAAAGATTTTATTGATTCCCGTCCGAATGGTTTTTTTTAGTAAAGGGATCGATGAACTACCTATGAGATGGCAAAAGTGCATAGATAGCAATGGTACATACTTTGATTAAATAAATATATTATAATAAAAAAAAATCGGCTTTATGTTCCTCCCATAATAAACGCCAATTTCATATGTAAGGACCTAATATATTCATTACAAAAAAGGCTAAAGAAATTCACCTTCATTTTTGTCTCCTTCAAAAGATTTAAAATTTTTGGCTCTTTGAATTTCATCAAATTAAGTGGGTTACTGAAATTACATACAAACACATTAAAAAAATAGACTATTCCCCGCGGAGCTTTGCCGCCGTTTTATATAAGATTTCAGATTTTTAGAATTTTCTCGAATATAGTCGCGTTTTCCCCCTATTTCCAATTTATTCCAAAGTATCGAAAAATCCTCCCATATGTGTCGCTCCTTTCTAACATCTCGTGTAAATAGTGATATTAAATTTTTTTTTCAATTTTGCAACTTTGAAGATTGACATTTTAAAAAAAGTATTATTTGTTTTAATCTACTTACATTAATTAATAACACCTACATGTTTCGGAAAAACCTTTCCATCGTCAGGGTGTTTTATAAATATCAAAATATCAAAAGAAATGATGTCTTTTGTTTTTCAACATTAATTAAAAAATTATTTTGAAATATTTTTGCTGAACTTTCTTTCTTGCTTGAACGAGCTTGCTTTCACAAAATTATTGGAAAAAATTTAGAATTGCACTAATAGCTAAATTTAATTGCTTATTAATAATATTTTGTCTACTTTTACATGCTTTACAATTTCTAATGATTCTAAATTATTCAATTTCAGACCAAAATTATTTATGTGTAAAATAGAAAGTCCTAAATTTTTATCAAAACCATGATCATTTTCTAATAAATGATTTGCAAATTTAGAAAAACCATGATTATTCAAACATCTCAATGCTCCTAACAGTGTTAACAGACTTTATTTTAATGAATCCGAAACCTCCGTAATTATATTCTTTTTTGAAAATTCACAAAATTATTCCAATAAATTCCAATAAGGCCAATGTTTCTTATTGCACTGCGTCAACTTTTAGAACATGTTCTCTTATAACAAAAACTATTTAATTTAATCCTTTCCCAACCTTATGCGAATTCTGTAAACATGAGTTGTTCATGAAATTAGAGCGAGAAGCGCTTACAAGAAATGTAACATATCTTGTGCCATAATGGAAGGGTACCTATACGATAATTAATCATGTTCACCAAATAAGTGCAATCCACAAGCCCCTTTATTATTTGAAAAATAATTACCCCTGGTGAATAAAGGCTGTGTGTACGTCTATTTCAAGACTCTCATATTCATATTTTTATTTTGTTTATTTAGCTAAACTTTTTCAAACCAGGAATACATATCAATGAAGGGGTGTATGATACACGTATGACGTATGTATCTGAGACATGTGATCCTTTTTTTTTATTGAGTGAATCGCGTGACTCAACATAAAAATTTCGAGTAATAATATTGCAGACGCTACTCTGGTCGAGAATAATAAAACGATTTAAGCCAAAAATGGGCATTGTGGAATCTCGAAGCCAGGACCACAGAAAGGTAAAGGAGACGCGCTCGCCGCTTACGAAACTCGGTTTTCTCCTTCAAGATTAATGACGGATATTAGAATAACAATTACACGCCGCCCCGATTAACATTGATATGTTTATTACGCAAGAAGGTTAAATTTATGTGTCTGTTAACCAGGTTTCCAGCGAATTTCATAATCGGCCATCTTAGACATTCGGCCGCTGGTTTCTGTGCAGAGAGATATGAACATATCTGCTGGCCGATCTGCCGCGCGATTGTAACGGACCGCTGTAGTTCCGCTTCGTTACTTGCCGCTAATTTAAGGTGTGGCTGCGGTCGGCGCGACACGTATTTAAAAGAAGACAACCGCGCTGCCCTGCGACATCCCCTGGTGACAGATTGGCAATACTTGGTGTGTGCTATTGGTACTGGCATTAGTAGAGTAGTAAGCTAGGGATTGTTATGAACAGGGATTCTTATTATTAGCTAGGGATTAATTATACGTTCGGTGTCTTTTGCGCGGTTCCAATCGCAACAGGGGAGTTTTTTCTGTTATTTTGGAGGTTGTGTTCGGATGGATCAAAAAGAATCGGAAGATTTATATGTGTGGAATAATAAATTGAACATGCAAATAAATATATGAACACTTTATAAATCTGGTTCGGTATAATTTACTCTCGTTACTACCTATTACATTACTTTTTAGATTAAATATACAAAAGTATAACCCAATACAACAATTATTATTCATGATCACAACTGCAACACAATTAACTGCAACGACTAATGTTCAATCGTAAATAAAAAAGAAATTAAATGTCACAATCACATTAATGAATTGGTCAAAAATGTGAGAAAATGCATATATATGTTCATAAGATTAAGAAACATTTTAAGCGTAAACAACTTTAAAATGGTGTATTTTGATACTATCTACCCACTACTACAATATGGTATTATTGAGGGGCATTCGATAACGCAATGAACCCACTGAAAGTTATACAAAGAACGATTATTAAAGTGATCATAAAAAAAATTTACCTTCTCGACACATACACTCTTCTCGAAATTCCCAGTTCCGAAATTAGAAAACATGTATTTACAAAACAATTTCTATTTTACAAATAATTGAAGAAAATATTCATACAAAATTGGAAATAGACATAAGATCTTTATATAATTTAAAAATACCAAAATGTAACACCAAACAATATCAACAAAATTATAACGTATTTAGGAATAAAGAATTTCAATAGCCTGCCTACCGAAATGAAAAAGATAACTCACATCAAACAAATAAAAAATAAGTTAAGTGAATACTACGAAAAACACAATTAAAAATTAATTTTTTTTTTTTAAGTACAAGTATACTAAATAAATAATCATGTAAAATTATAAATCCCTCTCGTAGGACAAGAGTTAGTCTCTTTTTGGAGGGGCACAGCGAATAAAATTTGTGTAGGTATTTATTGTATTTTTCATAATATAATAAAATGTTATATTTAAAAAATATATATAAAAAAATAAATAATTGAAACCGATGATACTTAAATGAAAAGCAGAGATGAAATTCGATCTTGTGACGAAACTTATTTAACAATCTATAGTACTCAAGAGATTACAGATATATCTGGAAAACTATAGAAGAAGATTTCAGTTTTACTTAATTACCAATGAATCTTCATTATTACAAATGTGTTTATGTACAATAGGCATGATGACAGTATTAAAGAATAAGTGATTTTAGAGAAGAAAATGTTTTGAAATTATTTTAAAAAATGATCCAGTTTTAATATACACATTGAGATTAATAAGATTTTCAATAAAATAAAAATATAAAATTGTGCAATCCGCTATTTTAACTGAAACACCGGTCAGAGCGAATGACGTCACGCTTCAGTACTCATCACCGTGTCTTTGAACCGTCGCCATAGACACAATGCAATGTTTACTGAGGCTTGACGTCACGTAGACGAAATGACAGGCGTTTTTGCGCAAAATTAAAAATATGTAGATGAAAATGCAATTATTTGCGTAAAAACTTCAGTTATTACTGAAATATTATTTTCGGTAATAGTAGACGTGTACCTGCAATATAGAATGTTATTAAAAATCTACCATCATGCCTATTACGATAAGGCAAATTGTCAATGTGCATGAATTGACGAAGTCTGGCCGCTTATTTATTCATTTAGCTTGTTGGTCTTGTGGTTAGGACACTGGCCTCGTGATCCAAAGGTTGCGGGTTCGAACTTCACTCCAGACTAGCAAGTTAGTCCTATTTTCATAGCACAAGCGTTTAGCTTAGTTTGAAAATAGTAAGAATGTTGATGAGACACGTATTCCGTGTTCACATCTCTATTTAAAAAAAAAAAAAAAATTATGCGCAGCTTCCAGGTCAACACCTTAAAATCCCAAATGTAATCCTGATAAAAATGTTAAAATGTTAAGTGAACAACAGTTAAACCTATGTTACCAATCATCATAACAATCAAATACCGATCATATACGAAACAACGATTTAGCACATCACTAATTTAGTATTCTCTCTTAAAAAACAAATATCACATAATATGTGTACGTGTCTACCAGCGCTTGAGAGTCGTTTTTGGCGGATGTATTATGTTCTTCTTATGTAAATCTAATTGCCATGTAAATATTGTCTGGAGATTAATTCAGAGATCAGATTTGGAGACAAAAACCCAAACCGTGTATGTACATATATGACGTTCGATTTGACATCAAATTCATCTAGAACCCACAACTATTTATTTTGAAAAGCTGGACAAACAGATGGTTCTAAATTATAAACATTTCTTCCTTTTTAACCTCTGGAGAGGAGGTTTTACTAATGAATAGAACATCAGCGGTCAAAGAAAAACATTTGATCTTTGACGTACCTACAATAAGGGCGGACTCACCGCTTACACAGGATCGTTTTATAAGCAAAACCTCCTATACCGGTCCTTCTCATTTGCCGCTTGCTTGGCATTTTTTAATGCTAAAAGCAACCGTTTGACCCGTTATGAAAATCAAGTGGGCCGAACGGCTGCCATCCAAAATTTGCCCCCATGTCCCGGCTATTAATTTCTTTATTAAACACAGATTTCACAAATATTACAAAAACATAGATAGAGAAAGAATTCACGTGTAAGGAGCAAAACAGATCGGGGCAACTTAGGGGACTAGAAGTAAGTACTTGTATACACGATTGTCTACGAAAGCCGACAGTTTTCTTAACTCTTATGTGTCGGTGGTGTAACGTAGGTCTACATGTCATAGAAAATATGAAATATCTACCTTATTTACGAAAACTAAAACGTCATATTTTTTGTAATCATCAAATAGTTGTAAGCATCAAATCACCAAAATCATCAAATTCCCCACATTGACTTGATAACTAATAAAAGTCTCAAAATGTTGGGATTTGTTTTAAGAACTGCACAAAACTTTACAGACCTGCGCACTAATAAAGTCCTCTACACTTCTCTTTCTGACAAGAGTTATATTCAACCTGAGGTCTGCTCAGGTTGAATATAACTCGATCATTTGGTCGCCTCACTATGTTAATCATTCAACGGCAATTGAACGAGTCCAAAAAAATTTTTTAAGATTTATTAATTACAAATTAAATATACGCTTGGAAGATATCAATTATGAATATCTCCTTAGTTATTTACAACTTTTAAACTTGTCTGTGAGACGTACTGTAACAGACCTAATATTTCTTTATAGGATCGTAAATAGTTTGATTGATTGCCCCTAGATTATTAGTCTGATCGACTTATATGCTCCATCGAGGTCATCAAGACACAGTGCATTATTCTATTATAGTGGAAATGTCAGAACTAATGCATTAGAAAACTCTGTCATTCCCAGATTACACTCATTAGGGAATGAGCATGCAGAGGCGGCTGACATTTTTGCTGATAGTATAACTGTTTATAGGGCAAAGCTGATACAATTGTTTACATCCCAACGAAATGGAAATGGACAATAAATCTTTCTATTTTACCTTTAACTATTATTATTTGTACCTTTAACTTTATTATTATTTTATCCTATGTTTTTATGTTTTTCTTATGTTTTTCTGTATTATTATTATTATTATTATTATTATTACCTTTTAACTATTATTATTGTAACTTTTAACTGTCTTATGTTATTTAAAAAAAAAATTCTGTATATTGTAAAAGCCCATAAGGGCGTTAAATAAATAAATAAATAAATAAATAGACATTTTAACACCAAAATAACTAAATTAAACCGTTACGAATGAACGGATTTTTTAATTAAAAAATATTTATTCATTACTCTCGTATTTCCGGCCAGTGTGTAAAAAAGAGCAGAATATTGCACGTCGCAGTAAAATTGAGCAAAAAAGAGCACGACAATACCACACATTTCATGTAGGACAGAGATGGCGTTTGCATGGGTTTCGGTGAAAGAGAAAATGATATCGAAAGAGCACGTGACATGTGTTAGACAAAGACGGACTGCAGTCGCCGCGTCGTTGAATTTAGTTGGTAATGATACGTCTGCGTGAGCGCACACAAATTCGATATGCCATGATTTTATGCTAATTAACTAAAATAATGCAAATATGTATGTTTACCTTACATAATTATATAAAGGGACATTAAAAAGTCTAATCTGTATTGAAAATATATATTTTTTACCACATATTAAAAACAATATCGATTTATAATCATGTAACACTGTGTTACACCACCGTTACCGAAGGTATTTTTTAGCATATTATTAAGAATTAAAGTATCTCCGAAACGAGGATAATGCAATCGAAAGTCTCATCCTTGGACATGGGCCACTGTAGTATAATTTTCTATAGTCGGTGACACATATTCATATAATTTAGTTCATAATATTAAAGCCTGTTATGTTTATAATTTTGTTTTGGCTCATCGCTAATTATGTTTTTAAAATAAACCACTCTACTCGCTATTGGATGATTTTTATTAATTATCTCTCGAGGTTTACGTGACTTGACACGTTCATCTTTCATTACAATCGACCTTCCACTCCATGTCTGCAAGAATGTTATATGATGCATTTCATTCACATGCATGTTCTCAGACACACATGGTACATCGTAAATCTTACAGATAATAAAATTATATATTTAAATGCAAATTTAGTAAAATACTAGGAATTATAATTCTGGGTCCTGCGGTTGATTTAACTAATTTTCCTGAAAAGTAGTTCTGTTGATTTGAATAGTGTTAAGGTCAATTAATTAATTTGCGAGAAATACTCTGATGGCAACATAACCGCAGGTGCATATGGTGATATATTAGGTCCTTACATATGAAATTGGCGTTTTGCCGTACTGGCAAATTTGATCTCAAATATCTTCTCTTTGGTTAGGAATTCCAAATCCAAATTTATACAGTTACTTACTCATGTATTTTTGTTTTGAAAATTATAATTCATTTGTTTTTTCCTCAATTGTTTTTTTCTTTGCGTCACTCAGTTTACAAAATGAAAAACTTGAAATATCGCGTTATTTACGAGTACGAGTTCCACCGTGGCACCAGTGCTGCAGAAACGGCTCGAAGGATTAATGATGTGTATGGCGACGGTGCCGCAAAAGAAAACACAGTGCGTTTTTGGTTCCAACGTTTTCGTTCTGGAAATTTCGACCTGCAGAACAAGCCCCGTGGACGGCCGGAGACCAAAGTTGATAATGAAGAATTGAAGGCTATTGTGGAAGCGGATCCATCGCAAACCACATCCGAATTAACTGCAGGCTGCGGTGTTAGTGATAAAACTGTTAGTGATAATCGGAAGCGCTCATCGCAATGGATGAACCCTGCCAAACCAGCCGAACCATGCCCCAAGCGAAAATTGACTCCAAAAAAGTTACTTGTGAGCGTTTGGTGGACTAGTGCTGGTGTCGTTCACTACAGTTTTCTTAAATCTGGCCAGACGATTACGGCAGATGTCTATTGCCAGCAACTGCAAACTATGATGGAAAAGCTAGCTGCTAAACAACCGAGGCTGGTTAATCGCTCTAGGCCACTGCTGCTTCATGATAACGCTAGACCACACACTGCACAACAGACGGCTACCAAATTAGAGGAGCTTCAATTGGAATGTCTAAGATATCCACCGTACTCTCCGGACCTTGCCCCAACAGATTACAATTTTTTTCGAAATTTGGATAACTTCTTGCAATTCAACTCCGATGGGGCAGTCCAAAACGCCTTCAAAGATTTTATTGATTCCCGTCCGAATGGTTTTTTTAGTAAAGGGATCGATGAACTACCTATGAGATGGCAAAAGTGCATAGATAGCAATGGTACATACTTTGATTAAATAAGTATATTATAATAAAAAAAAAATCGGCTTTATGTTCCTCCCATACTAAACGCCAATTTCATATGTAAGGACCTAATATTTCATTAAATAGTGGCCCTCGCAGTGGCCCGAAATCTCAACACACTTCTAATATTTTTAGAATAAATTGACTGTAACGTGCATTATTTTCCCCGTCAATACTGGATATTTATATAAAATCAGCACGATGATTCATTTCAGTGTTTAGTTTATTATTTCATTTCAATGAATTGCTAAATTTATAAATTTATATTTGTTTCAAGATTGGCTCGCGTATGTCAACATCAACATTCATATTCATGTAATAAGGGCAAAATAAGAGAGTGGCTACTCGGTCAGGAGTTTATGTATTATTGAGAGTATGTTTAATTTACTATACTTATGTATTTTTTATTTGGTATCACATATCTAGTTAGGTATCAAACATTATGCTTAAAGATGAGTTGTTCAGATTGAAAGTATTAATTATAAATATCAACAAATTTTTAACTATTATGTTTCTAGATGAGCAAATCGATCACTACCAACAAGCCACAAAATGTGGCTTGGTAGGGTCTTAAAAATGGCATATTATATTGTTTGTATTTGTATGTTTATCCTTTGTATTTGTTATTTTTATATGTAATAATTAAAAAATAAAATTAAAAAATAGGCCGTCAGGTAGTAATTAATGTAACAACTTTGTAAGCACTTATACGCAATTTCTAAACGTTTATTTTGTATTTACTTACTTCAGTAATTTAAACAATGGTAAACAGTAAGCACTGTGATTAATGACAAAATTACTAAATTTAGGCTCTTTTTATAAAAATACATAATTCTCTTTGTAACTATGCCCGTCACTAACGCTACAGATGGCGCAAATAATGATGAATTTTAAAAAATGTGTGAAAAGCAAAACAGCATAATTCTGTATGTAATAATGTTAGTCACTAACGCTACCAAGACGCCAAGCTACGTTAGATGGGGCTGTTCTTGCATCTTTCTCGCGGCCGTAATGCATAGTAAAATTACGTCATTTTTGACGGGTTACAGCTATCATTACTTTGATACATTCGATACTGCTGTCCAAAAAGCTCTAGTCATTCGAAATCTATCTTATTCTTACTTTGATTAACAATACATTTGGTTGTCATCACTAATTAATTTTTGATTATTTATTTACTTTTTCAACTATTTAAGTGTAATTATTATTTGCGAAAAAATACACATTCATATACACTACGCATAATTGACCTTTAAATATTAAATATTCGTACTCAAAGATTGACATATGTTATTAAATGCTTTCTGCCATTAAGGTAAGAGAACTGCATATCTAAATGTATAACTAACTAAATTCACTTTCGCAATAAAAAATAATTGATGTTATAAATTGATCAAGATTTTATTTTCACAAAAGTTAATTCCCACAGCGATGCTAAAACATGCTGAATTTCAACGTTAGTTCAAAAGGCTGTTGAATATCGCGAAGAAGGATGTTTTTAGAAGAATTCATTATAATATACAGCCTATTTATTCATCTGATTACAAAAAAATCCTATTACTTATCAAAATTATGAGTCAAACTTTTTTACCGCCGACGTGTACTCTTATAATATTTATGTTTATAGCGCTATCTTTATGGTTAGACATAATAGACATAATAATTAATTGTAAAAAACTAACAAACTTTATATAAACCACTTAAATTAATTCAACGTCGACCGGTTCCGATGTGGCCATTTTTTTCAGGATGGATGGAAATTTTATATATTTGCTGTGCGTTATTTATACTAATTGCATGGTACAGTATTTTTTACAATGTTCGGTGGCATTATTTAGAAAAGCGGTCTGCCAATTTTAAAATTCAAAATATTGGAATATTTTAAAAATTTATTTATATTACCGGTTTTACCACGGTAATTCCATATCCTAGTAATGGCGATGGTCGGGCTTAGTTTTATTTATTTTTGTGTATAAAATTTTATTTAGATCCATAATTGAAACAAGGGGTATGCTTGGCTACAACAGTTTAGAGACTAGAAGGAATGTGTATCTGATTACGCATTTTTATCGATTGTTGCGCGGTATGATCGATGATCCTGAAATTATGCGGAGCATTGATTTGTATGTTCCCGATAATATTCATTATTCAGGACCAACCTGCCAATGGTTATGCCTGTTGGAAGAGCTACTGCTGTGCTGAACAACATTACTATGGATATCGATCTGTTCCAAGTTTCTGAGAGAGTATTCCGAAGCAGGATTCTCTTACACCTTTGATGTGAATGATTTTATATATTATGTTTAAATTTTGCGTTTGTTCATTTATTTTATTTTATTTTTATTTTTTAATTTAAAGACTATCGACAGGTCAGAATGACCCTAATGGATAGTCATTTAGGACAAGGTGATTAGTACAGTTACATACATTAAAATAAAACATCAATACATTATACAATACAATACTACTACAATAAGTGATTACAAGATGAACGAAGTTCACATTCTCCGCACGACATAATAGGCATGTAGGCTCCCACATATATATGCTTATATAATTCTAACTTATTATAACATTTACGAATTAAAATTTGTGTTTGTAATGTAAATGTTTATAAAAAATAAATAAATTGAATTGAATTGAATTGAATAAACATAATAAAAAAAAATATATAAAATCTGAGTACGTATTTTTCCGAGTTACAGAGCTACAGAGTATTTTAAATCTCACTGTTTAGCCGTAACATATAATATTATACTCCTCGCACTTTCTGAAACATAAAATTATTTCTATCTCAATAATTCTAAACATACTCGTGGAATCGAATTGCATCTACAATCAGCCCAGGATCAAAGCAAAAAAAAAAATTGCGGAGGATCGCTCAGATATATAATTTTCATTTCGTGTTATTAATTATTATTACCAGCCATTTTTTTAATTTATCAATATCCTATTACATTTTTTACGTTATGTATATAACATCTTTCCGTCTGATGTGTATTGTTAAAATCCTCATTTATTACTTATCGGGTGGTATATATTTTTTTATTTGTAATTTGTCAGATCATTTTGCTTTTGGCATTTCTGGTTCAGCCAGCCAGTGCTTGCGTATAAGCTGAAAAATATTTCGGAAAATTATAAGGTAGGAGTGCATATTACAAACTAAACGTGCAAAACTTTGCTTGCTTATCTTATGTAATTAGGCTAAATGCTAGCGGTGGCGGTCTACACGCCAGAAAAAACAATAAGTTCACGACGGTGAAATATATACTTATAAATTTTCACACGAAGTTAACACATTGTAGTGAGACATAATATCATTAATGAAATAACTCTTTGTTTAACATCACTCTATTAAATAAATAATTAAGTTTTAAAGTGGTGTTAAACAAAGAGTTATTTTATTTAAAGAAATATACTTATATTTTTTAAAACGATACTGATTAAATTATTTAATCAATCACCAAATAAATAAATTACCAAATCATCTATGTTTTAGAACTGATGAAAATAGTTCCACTTTTTGGGTTTTGTATAAATGTATAAGTGTAGATTTGGGTTTTAAATATTTAAAAAATATATTACAGTTCGCCACCACCGAACGCGGGTCGGGTATTAGGAAAGATATAGTTTCCTTCCCAATCTCCGCCGATAATGATTGATAATATTCTAACACTAGAGAAACACCAGGCCAAAGTTAGCTATAATCCACAGCGGACAAATTGTACTACAGCTTTTCCTGGTACGTCGAGTGCCGATTCAATCCTCAATTCTCCTGGCTTCGTCGAATCCGGAACAGATCGATCTGTGTCTCTTCCGGAAGGCAAAACTGATTCTTCGTCGGATTCGTACGCTACACGAAGAAGAATATCGGTTCTCATAGAAAAGGACACCGACATGCTTTCCAGCTGTCACATGGCGGATTTTCAAATGTTTTGAATCCTGGCTAGCGGTTGGCGCAGAATACATCGGGTGCCAGACCCGACCAATCAAAAATCATTACGCGGCCCGCGCGCGGCGATCGCGAAACATTTTGCATAAACATAAATACACAATACATAAATTGTATGAAAAATATTAAACATGTTTAAGAATAATTATTATTAATTTAATTTGGGCAAGTATCCAGGCTGCCGAGATGAGTTTTCTAAGGGGGGTAGCAGGAGTCACACGGACAGAGTGAGAAGGGCTGACATAAGACACACTCGGCATGGAGCCCCTACTCCTACACAGAGAAAAATCACAAATGAGGTGTTAATTAAGCCAGATTAAGCTGTGAGAAGTATTAAAAAATGTATATGAAAACAGAATGGTCTAGACTGGTTGTCTCATGCAGAAGCAGCGCAAGACAAAGGAATATGGAAGCACCTTGTCCAGTATTTGGGCCACCGACCCTACTAGGAAAAGGGGATGAAGATGATGATGATGAGTTTGAAAAATTATTAAAAAAATATAATCATGCCAAAAAAGGGAGCTAATTTCTAAATTTCTAAAATATTTGTTAAAGTTATTTATTTCATAAATAATTTATGGCGTTTCTTTTTAGAAAAACACGTGTATTCAAAATATATAAAACCTAAATAATAATGAATAAATTCTAATTAACTTTTACGTATATTTTGAAATTTAAAGTTTTGATTTAAAATTTATTCTATTTATTAAGTAGGCACTACAAATTGATCGTTTAGTTTATTACCTCGGTAATGCACCACATTGATCACATTGATCGTTTGGTTACCAAATTTTCAAATATCAAATTTTTTCAATTACCAATTTTAAAAATAAAACACAAATCACTTTGTTTTCACCAAACAAAGTGATTTGTGTTTTATTTTAATAATAATGTCACCACAAAGTTCAAGCCAGAAGAAAAAATTAATATTCTTCGAACAATTTACCAAAATAAAAATATTTTTTTGTTTAAAATAAATTTAAGTAGGTAACCAGGCAAATATTCACTTAACCGTTTTGTTGAAAAACGTAGTTGGTTGACATTTTTAAATACAATTTTCTTTTTAGCTAAAATCACAGGCTTCATCTGCCATGATTGAGGAGTAAAATTAAACAGTTGCAAGCCAAAGTTTCCTGTACATGACTAACGCGTAGTCTTACAGTTTTTCAATTTACAAATATCTGAAAAAAAGTTTGATTTCCATTTGAAAATACTTACACATACCAAGAAAAAATGGTTACGTACTAACTAACGTACATTCCTAATGAGATTTCCGTCATCCGAATGAAACGTTTCAATTTCCTTTAAATTTACTTGTACGCGATACTCGGAAGATTATTGGGAAATTATATACGAGCTAACCCTTGACTCCACAAATTAAATTGTTTTATAAGATATCTTCGTATGAAATACTAGCTGGTCGTACCCGGCGTTGCACGGGTTAAGAATTAAGTAAAAAATAAGTTTGTGAGGGAAAACAAAGGTTCCCCTGTTCTCTTAAAAACAATGTTTCCATTTAATGTTGACATAAGTTATTGTAACATAACTGTAATACTTATATATATGGTATCACAGACTCTTTTGTAGGTATTAATATCCTCCATAAAATTGTAGTACCTACATCACTTTGCTCTATTGTCAAAAATTTCCGCAGCGTACGTGATATAAGTTTTTTTTTGGTATTTTTCCACACGTTGGGTTACATTATCGAAGTTTTCATACAGATCCCTAACATTTTTGAAAATATTCTATAGCCTATGTTCATCAGGGATAATGTAGAATTCTAAATGTGAAAGAATTTTTTATATCGATCCAGTAGTTTCGGAGCCTATTCAATGCAAACAAACAATCAAATGTTTCCTCTTTATAATATTAGTATAGATAATTTTTATCCACAATGTCAAAACAATATAATGCAGATATCTGATACGTCATAGAATTGCAATTAAGAATCTATTTAGAATATCTAATGTACGAAAGCATAATAAAATAAAATCTTTAATTTATGTTTCCATAGATTCGCGATTTGAATACCACGTCAGTCAGTTTGTTTGAATGTAAAATGCCTACATTTAATTATGATAAATGATTTTTATTATTTATCATTACTCTACAATCCCTGGTGGGTCTTGGCCTCCTCAAGAGTCTTCCTCCACTCATCTCGGTTTAGTGCCAGCTCTCTCCAGTTCAGAAGCTCCGAGACAGATATGTCTTTGAGAACGTTGTCGCTCCATCTTAGTTTTGGCCTTCCTAATCTCCTCCCTATCGGTCTTGAGTTCAGCAGGGACTTTGGTGCTCGATGCTCGGTCATTCTCTCCACATGACCCAGCCACTGAAGTTTCCCAGATTTTTACAAATTCTAATTAATTAATTACTGGTTGTTCTTGAGTGGCCGTCGAAATTCGTATGTGTAAAGTGATCACTTGAGCTAGCCAAGACAGGTTGCAAGCCCTATGGACACCCAGTAAAGACTTGCACACATGCCTTCCCATATATAGAAAATAACTTCGTAAATTGTGCTCTTAGAACACACTAATAAATATATTTTAAAATACATAGACCATCGATATTTATCTTCCATCGCCAATTTGTTATATTTGGTAAACCTATCCTGCACGGTTGCAGCGTAACCAATAAATAATTATTGCCTTGCTCTCTCTCTTTGTTGCAGACAGTAAGCATTTACATATATTATAAAAACGTGTTTTTTTTTTAATGTTGCCAAGCGACTAGACCTAAAGTTCGTTGACTTAAAAACTAAAATATTTTCTTACAATGGTATTTTTTTGCCAATTCCATTCGAGTCTCGAATCAAATAAATCAAATTTATGGTTCCTATCGTGTGTTATAAATGCGAACAGTCAAATTTTGGTTTCAGGACTTCAACAGCTCAGGCAGGATGCAGATGTTATAAGGATTTATTGTTTTTTTATTACATTTCACAAAAACACCCTTTGCTTTGCGCTATAGAACCTTTTCAGGTAATAATTGCCATCCAGATATACCAAATAGCGCTGTATGGAGTCCCCACGCACGAGTTGCAAAATGTGGATAAAGCTTCGGCCAAATACTTGGGTCAGTTTGACGGATTCGCATCAACTCATAACTTCGGAAAAGAGACAACATTGAATACGCTCTACTAATAATATTTTGGAAATACGTAATTAATCGGGATTTCCGGTTAATAGCGTATTCCCAACTTCGGACGTTCTTTTTAGTTGCATATTATCAATTTTACTAGATTATTTTTCTGGTAAAGGATCCCATTGCAGGGCCCATCATCAGGGCTGATGTGTTCCGAACGTGATGTGCAATGGGATCCGAAACGTCGGCCAGAGAGATCACATTTACACGGCAGAATATCCCAGAAAACTATACACAGAAGATTCTGAACTTTTAAATAAATTCCGTTCTAAAAGCTGCGTTCTAAAAACTATCAATTTTACTAGATTAATTTTCTGGTAAAGTCCGTTATAAAGGCTACTTGCATTAGTGCGTTTACAAAAACTCGTAGCAGTATTATTTTGAGTAAATGATAGACACAAAAAATAAATATAAATAGAATTTATTTTCTAAACTTAAAATAAGCACACGTATTTCCTACATCTTAATATATAAAAATCACGTGTTTTTTTATATTCGTGAATTCGTACACGCTAATCTCTGCGCCCAACCGATTTTAATGAAATTTTGTGAATGTGTATCCAGCTTGAAAGATAGGATAGTTTTGGACCCGATATGTGGCGCTTTATCGGATCTAATTTTTTAAAAATGATTTCAACGAATATTATATTATTTTCAGGTTTCACATCCAAAAATACTTACAACCACAAATTTTGGTGTGATTAATTTTTAAGTTGTGTAAGCTTTCAATAGCTGGCGGCGCGGCGTGAACAAATCTATCGACATATGTATTACGCATCTAGAAAAAATTCTACACTTAATTTTAAGTTCTGATTTAAAAATTTCCCTGATGCTGTATAATTTTTCTGAAGTGTTCCACGGATATACGAACATAAATAACGTGAACGTAGTCAAGTTCCGTAATGCGCAAAAAATGCACTAAGGTATTGTACATGTCATCTGCTGTTGAACAAGAATCTATTTTTTGTTAGAATTTCCCGGTTGTCTTTTTTACTTGATTATTTTCTGACTGCTATATTTTTTATATCAATCATTGAACTTTGTAATATATCCGTCAAAAGCTATTAAGAAAGTGTTAATTTTATTCACACTTAATAAAAGCACTAATGGATAATGTGAATATGTTTACCACCTCTTTTTTTTAATACCTAAAATATTTAGAAAAAATGTTAAACATCTCTGTACTCATCGATTAACAACGGCCATTTTTATGAACTTTTTATTTGTTTTATTTCCGATCGCCACATCCGTTTAAGGGTCAAGGATGACATGAGAAAATATAACAACTAAGAGAGAAGCCGATATTTAGATTTTACAAAACCAATAGTAATAGTATAGTTAGTAATAGTAATTTTTTTTGACAGATGGCCCATTGAGGATAGCGCAGTTCTCTAAAAAATATTACAGGGAGCATTTGGAAGCGCAGGTCGTAAGATGAGGCCTTTATCCAACACTGGATAAACGGCGGCCGAAGAAGAAAAAGATGTAGAATATTTTGAGTTTGTCCAAATTTTTCAGGACACTACTGGATTGTGTCACAGGGACATCATTAATCAAGATATATTACAGGTGTCTCATAGGGAGGAAATTATGTTTCTTTTGGGAAAGTAGGTCCACTATCCACTGTAGCCAGCCGTACGATAGGTCGTAAGTCCTATGAACACCCTAAGACTTCCATAGCTACTTTCCCATAAATAAACACAATTTCGTCTCTGTGAGACATACTGCATACTGTTACTACATGTAAATGTAATGTCGAATAATATTTCGAATATATTAAGTAATTTCAGAATTTTCTACTATTCCAGTTAGTCGGCAAGTCGGTTAGTACGATCTCGAATAATTGCAAGTCTACTGTATATAGGCTTATTCATAGCTAGTAGTAAAAACATCGGGTAGTATTCTTCTGGGTAAAATGTCGGCGGTCACTAAAATAAGCGACATCAAAGTTTACATTTTTCATCTTAAATATTTCTAATTTATTTTCTGTTAAGTGTTTTAAAACATCACTACAGGAACTTTTCTGTAAAGTTAAAAATGTATTCACTTTAATACAAGTCAAATAAAATGACAAAAACCATACTTTTTTTTTCAATTTTCTGCAAGCTATTTATAATTTCATTTGACTTGTAATCAAAGCGAACAAATTTTTAATATTCTGTATAAGTTACTGTAGTGATAGTTCAAACATTTCTCAGAAAATAATTCAGAAATTCTGAGAAAAAAATGCAAACTTTGATGTCGCCTATCTCCGTGACCTTCGATATTTAATCCAAAGTGTAAAGAATATTTTCTATTCAAAATTTCACGAAGAATAATCTCAGATGTTTTTGATTTTAGCTAGTAATAAGTTGTTGCACTACACAGATGCGCACAGTGGTCGAGGATATTTTTACATTACATAAAAAACTTGTGAGTCCATCACCAAACATGAGGAAACCAATGTCGTACTTACGAATAGAGAAAAGATACATTGGTCCATTCATAAATCATTTTGGAGAGAAATTGCAATACGCATGTTGAAATAGCGATAAAAAAATTGAATATATTAGGTGATTACATAGGATTTCATTTTGTTGACTCTTTTTCTTGTGAAAACATTCATGTCGTTTATTGAATGGAATACCACTCCTCACTGGTCTATGATTCATCTGCTACAACTCCATCTTGGTAGTACAAGCAGCGGTCGTGGAGACAAAAAGTTACACTGCTCATAATTTTGGGTGTATCTGTTTTTATCGATTGTTGCGCGGTATGATCGATAAAGCCATGTATTCACTAGGGGACAAATAGCGCAGCATTCTGCGCGGCATGTTGCATGAACATCTACGTTCATGTTTCGGGGACAATGACGCGGTCATTTGACGTGTACACACCGGGACTCGCATATCTTGTCGCGGAAATGTCATCCGATGAGGTAATGATGACAGCTGCGGTATCTATTTACATTCGTCATTTAGCGAAAACGGGGTTTCGCGCAATTCGAAATGTTTTTTGGGTCGCAATTTCAAATTAACGAGGTTTTACTGTAGTAAATTGAATATTATTAAAAAAAAGTCTTTCTTGCAAATAATTTTTGTTTTCCATACGTCGCGGAAATGTCGCCCTATGAGGTTATGATGACAGCTGCGTATCCATTTATGTTAACAAATTTATCGAAACGTAAGAGGAGAAAAAGGTGATAGATGCGAAATTATTTATTGCAAAGAGAAAGAAGGACGGATATTCTATGCGATCTTCGATCGATACAGCTCGTTGAGTTCAAAAACAATTTCGTTTCTCCACATTGTCATCTTGACAGATACAGCGCATGCGTATTCACTTTTAAACATACCACGTGGTACTGACGCTCCGCGTAATGTTGCAGTGAGCTCGCTCGGGTACCGTGCGCATGGCAACGTTGCCACGGCACGTAGAAATGCCGCGCTATGTTGTGCGCGACGTTGCAACGTCACGTAGACGCCCGTGCTGTTGAGGGACAATTTGTTCCTTAGCGAATACATGGCTTAATCCTGAAATTATGCGGAGCATTGGTTTGTATGTTCCCGATAATTACCTAAGATAGCGTCAGCATAGATTGTTTCACTCCAGTATACATGACCAACCTGCCAATGGTTATGCCTGTTGGAAGAGCTACTGCTATGCTGAACAATATTACTCTGGATATCGATCTGTTCCATGTCTCTGAGAGGGTATTCCGAAGCAGGATTCTCCTACACCTTTGATGTGAATGTTTTTGTAATGTTTAATATTTGCTTGTTTATATATGCTAATTCTAACTTATTTATAACATTACGAATTAAATTTTATGTTTGTAATGTAAATGTTATATAAAAAAATAAATTGAATTGAAATTGAAAGATGTATTGAATAGTATCACATATTTAATTTTTGTTCCGTACATTGAAGAATAAAGTTCTTGTTTGTGAAGATTCCACCATTTGTTATTTTTACTATTATTTGCAGGGCAAACTTTACTTTGAAATTCGGTTGGGGTCGTCCAAAAGTAGAGAACGTAGGCTGATGATCTAGATAGAGCCTTTCTCTAACATATTTGTGCCTCGTGAAGTTTCTGATCCATTCTCATCTCCTGTTTTCAATAGTATTCAGTATCTTATTTTTAAACCCTTTCTAGTACTCTTCTTCTGCATGTATCTATCAAATCTTAATGTTAATGTTGATAAAATGATCTGAAGGGCTTGCACGAGTATTAATATTTTGTGAAATTCATGATATACTTGATTAAAAACAAATTAAAACATCCTATCCTTGTCAAATACTCCTAATTTGCAACACAAAAACAAATGCATTAGAGATGTAACATACAACATACAGTTAGTATGTTTGTTTTTAAGACAACAAACTAAAATAAAAAAAAAATGAGCTCTATCTTCAATGAATCTATGCTATATCTATAATCCATTATAATAATTGATGCACATTCTGAATGCTGGCATCCAATCCATCACCATGACAAATCGTCTTTATAAATAATGTGGGCGATTTAACTGTCATGAACAACATCCTTCAAGAAGTTATTAAGAATGATATAACCGGAGAGTCAAAAAGTCATTGTACCAAATACAATAAAAGTTTTAAGCTATTTTACTTTTATTGATATGTAACCCTTTTACGCTCGGTTTATGGGAGTAATTTCGTGAATACGACGACGGAAATGCAGGATGTTTTTTTTTATCCTATCAACTTGCATCTACGTAATCTCCACTTAAAAAACAGGAAGTAGGAATGAAAAAGTTTTCCGATTTCGAATTTATTAATTTTATTCGGCAGATTCTACTTTGACATTATGCGTCGGAAGAAAATGTCAGTCTTTAATTTAGGGTTATGTTCAATTTAAAATTGTAATATCTCTAGATAACTTTGGTTTAAAAAATACTGTTCAAAAATACGACAAAAATAATGTTCAAAATATATATATATACGAGTATTATTTATTCTCATAAAAAAATTGGTTGTAAAAGAAATTTATACAAAATGAAGCGATTTTTATAATAAGGAAATATTTTAATAAAATCAGCTGTTATTTTGTCTTATACTTACTTTTCAAATATATAATTTTATGCGATATATAATCACAACATTGATTTAAAGGTTAGGAAAAACGTGACTAAAACTCTTATCTGGAGTGTGCTGATGTATGGCAGCGAAACATGGACCATCGACGCATGTCCGGGAGGTTAGCGGCCTTTGAGATGTGGTGCTACAGGCGCATGGCGAGGATCCATCGGTCAGAACATATTCGAAACGACGAGGTGTTGAGCAGGGTGGGCGAAAAGAGACGGCTCCTGAACAGAATCACCCAACAACGAGCAATTTGGATAGGCCACAATATAAGGCATCCGGGCCTGCTTTTTACCATCGTCGAGGGAAATGTTGAAGGCAACAATCGTAGAGGCCGCCCGAGATTAAGCTACGTAGACCAGATTATCGGAGATGTGCGCTGTAACACCTACCAAGAAATGAAGAGGCTGGCAGGTGACAGAGAGGAGTGGAGAGAGCGAGTGCTTGTTGCAGACCAATCCTAGGATTGCGACCCAAAAAAAAATCGCATGTATATTTATTGTTAGGTAACATGCCTACTTATGTTTTTTAGTTCGAAACTACTTTTTGGGTTTTTCCATACGGTTTTAAGGTTTTTTCTGCAAGTGTGAATATATTATTGTGAAATTTTTGAGGTGTAACATATTTACGCTCGGTTTATGGGAAGCTGCGGACTTCTTTACCGACATATCTACTACTTAACTTCTGTGAGCGTTACTGAAAAACGAACAGAGAATTACTGAGGAAAGATGTTTACATTTACATCATTTACGACGACTGTAAGATTCTCTTTTTTTTGTTTTTATGATTATACTTATCTTCGGAATATTTTGAATTTGTCCAAATTTTTCAGAACACAATACTGGATTTTGTCCAAGGGACATCATTAATCAAGATATATTATGGATGTACAAAAAGTATACGAGGATGATATATAGAGGATTGCTTTAAAACAATTCCAATCCAAAATATAAATCTCATTAGTGACATCTGTCATTAATTCAGGGGAATGAAAAATCTTTGGATGCCGGTCGCGCTAATATTTATTACAACATACATATGAAACGGGTTGTATAACTAAAATATATACAACTTCCAAAAATTTGATAAACGTGGTATTCTATCATGGGTGGAATGGTGAACGTTACATTGTGTAAAGTGATCACCTAAGCCAGCCGTACGATAGGTCGTAATTCCTATGAACACCCAAAAACTTCCATACCTACTTTCCCATGAAAAATATAATTTTGTCTCTACGAGACATCTATAATATATCTATATTTAAGTGATAAATCCGTAGAAATACGATTTAATGAAATAGTATACCGAGTTAAACATAAATAAAACGTTGTGTTGACTAAATTACTATATCATAACCAATGATATAATAAACTGTAGATACGTTACAATCGTGAAATCTTGGCAACTCAAAATTAAGGTAATTGTTTTACTTGCATTCGTTATCGAACGGACCTTCTTTGTGATCGGGCGCGACGCTACGCCGAAAAAAGAGCAGAGTCTTCTTCTTCTTCATCATCAGCCTTCGTCTTTCCACTGCTGGATATAGGCCTCTTCCTTATTTTTCCATTCTTCCCTGTTGTTTGCTAATTGTAGCCATTTCTTTCCCCCCACAGCGACTATATCATCGGCCCATCTCTTTTGAGGTCTTCCGATGCCTCTTATATTCTCCCAAGGTCTCCATTTCAGAACTTTGGGAGGCCATCTTGTAGCATCCTGTGCGCGTCCTGTCCATTGCCATTTCAGCTTCGCTACACGATCCATGATATCCACTACTCTAGTTCTGCGCCTAATTTCGTCGTTTCTAATTCTATCTCTTAGGCTTACTCCAAGCATGGATCTCTCCATGGATCGTTGCGTGCATTTGAGCTTTTCTACACTTTTCTTTGTAAGGGCCATAGTCTCCAATCTTTACGTCGTCACTGGCATTATGCATGATTCTATCATACACTATGCAGAGTATAGTACACTATTGTAAGAATGAGTAGGTATGTTATTTTAGCCACAGTGACTTCAAATTACCTGATTTTTCTGTTTGTCTGTCTGTCTGTCGCAGAGCGTTTGTGTGCTGTGATTTGTTGTCTCTTTCAATGCAATATTTGCTACAAATGAAAGCCGGCTAGTATGGGAATGACGTGTCTATAAATATGTCTATGATCATAACGATAGACTTTTATAATCACTTGAAAATTTCGTATTGTAGGCATTGGTGTAAGTGGCCGTGACAACGCCTAGGAATATGTCATCGTTCAGTAGGATAGAGGTGTAGAATATATTCAGGAACCCCAGTTCAGGGTCAGTGTGGGTGTGAAGCTTTGTTCTTTGGTAACCTGGGTGTGGGGACTTTTATTGTTTTAGGTATCAGTATCCGCTTGAGGGACTAAAGGTACACATACACATGCTTATTAGCATGCTCAAAACTATCATGCCATAACAACTGTACACACTTGCTTATTATTAGCATGTCTATTTAAAGTTGTATGTTTATCATAAATAAGCATGCTCAAAGCTAATGATTATTAGTGGCGTGCTCTTGTAATAGAATAGAGAGGAGTTCTAGTTCAAAATTGAAACTTTTCAACCTGAAATAGAAAATTCAAGTGCACCAATAAATCGAAATATTTTTGATTTTAGTTTTCATAATTTTTTTGTAAGATTTGAATCATTCATGCCTTTTTATAAAGTTTCATAAACATTATTTCTCACTATATTATTTTTACACAACGGTGACCGAGTATTCCACATACATTTGTGATTCCTATAATAAGTCACGAAAAGTAATGTTTTATCATCTACCCAACGCGTCATATTTGTTTCATTTGTCGCGGACTGCGAAGATCGCATTGATAATCGATACTAGCCGCGAATGACGTAAGCACGCTCATAATAAGCAAGCCTGTTCACATAAGCTCAAAAGGTACTCCTTCTTATGATGAATGACGTAAGCATGCTCATAAATCATCCGGCGGATTTTTGAGCATGCCACTGACGAGCATGTTCATTACTAGCAATGTGCATACACACATGCAACTAATAAACAAGGGCTAAAGAAGGACAATACTGCACATGCTCACGTGCCACTAATAAGCATGTGTATCAGTACGTTAACGTAGATGAAAGGGCGGCGGCGGGCCAAATTAATTCGGTGTCGCACGCCTTCCACTTGGCTGGGATGCGCGCGCAGCCATCTACCAAGCGCGAGGAGGACGGCTAATCATCCGTTTCACAAAAGTTTTAGCTACACACTATATGTCTGCGGACATTACTTTTATATACATGGTAAACGCCTAATGCATCCTTTGATATCAATAAAGCGATGAAATATCACATGAGATTGAGATATACGTTTTAAGTGGAGATTACGTAGATGCAAGTTGATGGGATAAAAAAGAATCCTGGTCCAAAGATTTCGATGCTGATCTAAGTCTATGTTAAACCCTGTATAAGATACCCGGAGTTCTTTAGAATAAGCCAGCACAATAATGTTGGGTACTTTTCTCCCGGTCCCGCTAAAATGGCAATGTGTAGGACACGTTGCAAGACAGGATACTACAAGATGGCCTCCCAGATTTCTGAAATGGAGACCTTGGGAAAATAAAAGAGGCATCGGAAGACCTCAAAAGAGATGGGCCGATGATATTGTCGCTGTTGGGAGAAAGAAATGGCTAAAATTAGCCAACGACATGTAAGAATGGAAAAATAAGGATGAGGCCTATATCCAGCAGTGGTGATGAAGAAGAAGAAGACTTTTCTCCCATCACAAGGCTGTGTCGCACATATAATATGTATTGTGCTGACCCTAACATTGATGCTGATATTCTTGCAGATACTTTATCATCGTTCAAAAACTCACTCATACACAACATCCATTTTCTAAACTACGACCTGAACCTATAGATCCATTAAATCAATTATTTATTTATTAAATACTAATCGCACTACATTCAAACACTAAATACACAATACACATAAATGTACATGTAAAATATACTTAAATGCAAAAATACACGTTGCTAGAGCGTGCCGAAGACACTTGTAATTGGGATAATGGGCATAGTCTTCATTTATAATGTTTTATTATTAGAGTATCATGTACCTATTATCCTATTAGTGTTAGTGTTGTTGTCTCTATTAATTTAATTTTTTTTTTAAATAATTTAAATAATTTAAAAAAAAATTCGAGATGGTATGGAAGATATGTGTACCGATCGGGAGGATTTTAATGAGGGGTAAACCGACTTTATATTCGTATTTAGGCCTATCACTCGTCTTCATGTTACTTTAATATTCATCATGGTCTGAGAGGGAGAGAGACCCATGGCTTATAGTAGAGTACTCGGGTGTTAATAATTAGTAGGCGAAAAGAAAGTACAAGGTGGAATTGAAACGATCTTGTCATGTACATTTTTTCATGGGAAATGGCTATGGGAAGTAAATGAAATACGTAAATATTTTATTTATTTATTCGTCAAAGTCACTGGATACAAATTTAGTTGGAGCGCTGTTTGTTAAATCACAGTCACTAATCAATTTCTGGAATAATTCACACACTAATTATATTATTAAACTGTTTCTTTATTTCTTCTTCTTCAGAAACAGCAAAATAATTTTGTGGTGACATTATTCATAAATTGAATATTATAAATTACCAGGTCTTTTTTACAAATAGTTATCTATTAAATTTATTTTCATATTAAGTAGGTACTTCATTATTATTCATCTTCCATATATATATTTTTATATTTCGAGTGTCTATACTTACTTCGATTTTTGAATTTAATTTGTTAGTATACAATTGTATCCTGACGAAGGGGCCATTATTGGCTCTGAAACATGTTGATATTTTTCAGTATAAAAGTGGTGAAAACAAAGTTTATTTTTATTAATTACTAGCTGTACCCGGCCACGCGTTGCTGTGCATCAGTCTGAAAACGAAGTCGAAATGCAGCATTGAGTCAAAATCAATCCGTGAACAATTTTTATTCGTTTGTTTAAAATCTTAAATTTTTCAGATTTAAATTGGTGATTTTGTACAAACATTTATATAGATATGTTTTTTAATTCGCACAAATTACGCTGTTTCTATCGCTTTGATCACTTTCGAGAATGTTTCGTTCAATTTCCTACTAGAAAAACTTCTCGCTTGTCGGTAGGTACTTGCGCCGAATGTCTGTCGCTGGAATCACCTCGCACTAGCAGCACACGCTGCATGTTTTCGCTTTGTCTGTGAACTTGTCGCTGTCGATTAACCTTTGACACAACTGATTGCGCAGTGGCCGGCCGTTCCCTTTATATAAGTTGTCGTTTTCTTGGCGTTTCCAGAGTTAACGATAATGTCCCAGCCGATTCCAGAGATTTCTCGTTACAATATGTGTAATCGGAGCTGTCGTTGCGTTATTTTCGCTAGATGGCGCCTGCTGTGTCCGCTTCATCATAGTATAATGCACTTTTTACTACTATGTCGGAAATATTATACACTTCCATAGAGTTAAACACTGTTTTTGACCAATTAGAGAAATATCAGGTGTTTTCACCCCCACTCCACTAATTTTAGAATAATTGTGTGCAATAATTGAATAAGTTGCCCCCAATTAACATCTCTGCATTAAAATGGCGAATGATATTTATGTCTGTATGTGAGTACCATAGTACATGTATCTTTGATACCCAGAGAATGAAAATAGATTGGATTTGATAAAGGTCACAATTTAATGAATTTGCTGTTGACCTATGTACAATGACATTTCATTTCATATTATCTTTTTAATCGAACGTTACTGCTAATGACATACACGTCGCTAGTTTTTAAAATTTATTTACGACGAATTAAAAAAACATGGTTCTTTTAACTTAAAAGATTTGTGAAGAATTTGGTTTGCTTTGTGCTGATTCATTATTTGATTCAGTGTTATTGCCAATGCAACGGCGTGAATACGTTCAGAAGTTTTATGTTAATGATTTATTATGTAAAAATTATGTCGTACAGAAAATGTTAATTCCACGTTTTATTTATTATTTAGTTTTTGTTATTCATGTATTTGAGTGTCATTAACGATTGCTTTTGAGATCGATTGTGCATTTTTGTGAGATGAATATGAATAAGGTTATAATATATGTACCATGATTAATTAAAGGTTTTAAGTAGTGATGCAACGAATACTACTTTCACGAATACGAATACGAATATCAAACCCACTATTCGGCGAATACGAATACGAATATTTCAACAAGGTAATAAATAATACACTACTGTCCTTTTTTAACTACGAGATTTAATAATTAAAACTTACCACCGGCAAATCATTTGTAACTACTCAGGCATTAGACGATTTCTTTTATTCATTTGTTTGTGCATTCCTAGCGGTCGTAAATAAATATCACTTTTTCACGCTTACGGGAGGTCATGTTATTAGATTTAATTTGAAATTATTTTGTAAGAGTTAACACTTTTACACATAAGGGAAATAAAATGGAACGAACATAACGTATTACAAAACAAAAACTACATGAAATGAGCAATTAAACCCAACGAAACTAGATGAAAGAACTCATGTTATGCTGTGAAACAAGTAACAATTGATAACTTGAGAACTCAACAAATCCCTTCATTCAATGTTAATAGAGTGCGTAGTGCGTGGGTGTGTTCGGATACACGGTGCACAGCCAAACCATAATTTGAGTTGAGTTCAGTTATAAATATGTAGTTTGTTTTTAATATTCGTGATGACATTCGGCGAATACGAATATTCGTATTCGTTGCATTACTCATTTTAAGCAATGTAGAATTTTTCTTCATTTACTTTGATTTGGTTATTTTCGAGTGTTTAAACACTTTGATTCGTCTCTCCCTGGCAGAAGTGGCAGTGGCTGCCTCTCTTGCAATTGTTATATAAGTTATTGTTAAAGGGCAACTATGTTACATATCATATAATATGGGATATAAAACCTAAGGCAGCAATTTCAAAAAAAAAAGTTTTAAATACAGTCACCGAATATTACTAATTTAAAATGTACCTACTGAATTTAAGATTTTATGTATCTAATCCCTTTTAAAATGTTCCATGTTTTCTTTAACTACTAGGCTAAATTTCCTATAAATTTTCGAATTCAATACATTCTAAATAAATAATCCTCGATGACTGCATTAATTTTTTTTTGGGTATTACCCTAGAATTTATGTTTAAATATATATAAGTTTACAATGTTCAAATATCCTAATAATTTAACAATTAGCAACCGAATATAAGATGAATGTTATTCAAATAAACATAAATTAGTTATATACATAATCGTGTATAATTGAGGTGTGAGATGGACTTGACATACATAAATATTATAATTAATATATTTTATGTGTAGTTATGGTGTGTGTTCCGGAAATAGAAAAATTGAAACCTATTAAGATGAGTAATTCAATTGTTTAAGTGATATTCTTTAAATGCGTGTGTTTTGGTATTTTACTTATATTAATGAATTATATTTCAGAAAATGAGCTTGGTGTACAGGGGTCCGTCTTGGGACCATTATTATTTATCATATTCATAAACGACATTATATCAGTACTAAATAAATGTAAAATAAGATTATTTGCAGACGACGCCTTAATATACGTAGAGGATTGTGACCTGGAAACAGCGATCTAGAACATAAATAAAGAACTGGAGGAAATACCAAAATGGCTCCAATTCAACAAACTTAAATTAAATGTTTCAAAAACAAAATGTATGATAATTGGAAGCAAAAAAAGAATAACCAAATATAATGTGAAACTAGAAAATGAGATATTAGAAAACGTAGACAGTATAAAATACCTAGGTGTAATTATAGATTCAAAACTAACATTTACAAAAAATACTGAATATGTTGTGAATAAAATTGCAAATAAATTACCTTACTTGGAAGAATAAGATATTTATGTAACGAAAAATACAAGTTTATTAATATACAATACCTACTATGATTCTCCCGCACATAGATTATTGTTCCAGTATATTATTTATAGGCGCATAATATTGAAGTGCAAAAGGAGAGCAAAAACAACAAAAATATTGAATCCCCTAGGACTAGAAACAGTAAATCAAAGAATGAAGTATATATTACATACTTTGCATAATATTTGCACCAATATACTTGTGTAAATATTTAAAATTAAACACGGAATAGTACCCAAATACTTTGATGACAGGATGAAGCTAAATAGGGACTTTAATTTTCACAATACAAGAGGAAGCGACAACATTAGACTACCAAAGAAAAAGAAAAACACCTCACAAAATTGTATGATGTACAAAGGTCTAAAAATCTTCGATAGCCTGCCAAAGGAAATTCACAACACGGTGAATATAAGGAGGTTTAAAAAGGAGTGCAAAATTTTTATTTAAAAACTTTTAATGACTAGATTGAATGCAAAATGTTTAAGTGAAATCATGTATTAGCCCACACAACATTATGTGTGGAAATAAATAAATATTTTTAAATTTTTTTTTTATTATTTAATTTATGGTACAAATACAGTTCTTATATATAACATATAAGATTAACATTTTTTTAAATACTTGGTAGACATGTAGTCATGACTACCAAGTATTTACTTCACATCAGTGAAGAGAAGCTCTTGAGTCTGATGAGGGAGCCACAGTTCTTATTCCTTGTTATAATACATAGGTACATAGTGTATACAAATTATTTATTAATACAATAAAGGTAAATTGATAATGAAAGTACAGGAGTTATTTTGAAAAAAGCTATAGGTTTAAATGATTTATGAATTTAAGATTGATTTTAGGAAAATTTAAATTTTTTTGATTTGCTCTGAGAGGTTACTGATGCATCGTATTTCGATAGGTAAGTTATTATAGTAATTAATGGCTTTATAAATATTTTATTTTATTTTATTTTTTATTTTCATTTATTGGTTTTCTTACAGCCATATAATTAATCAATCTTGAAAAAAAACAATAATTGATGTACAGAGTTTTGGGCCAATTACAAGAAAACACATATATACAATCGATAAAAGAATAAGAAAAAACATGTCCAATAGTGAGTTTGTGTGAGTGTGTGTATTTGTGTGTTTATTTATTTATTTATTTTGAATCAAAACAATCTTAAAAATTTTCCACTGAATTTAAAAATTTACTTTAACATACATTAATAGCGAATGGAGAGGGTGGAGGGGAATGTGGGACGGGAGTAGAAGGGAAGATATAATATACAAATTATAATATATATATATATAATATAGTGATGCTGCATTTGGGTTGTTTTACATTTAGGCATTATGAATTGGTTTCCATTTCTCATAAGTTTGAAATATTCCTGGTTTTCTGTAAGATTTTTTTCTTTACATATTTTTAATAAGGAAACTTTCTTAAAAATATCATCTACTTTGGTACTGGAAACAATTTAAAGAGATCTTTTGTTGGAAATGTAGTTTTTTTTCAGTATTACTTTAATGATAATCCTTTGCGATATTTTTACTGAGTTTATGTTTTTATTATAAAAACCTCCGTTTTACTGATTTAGATTAATCTACCTTCAGCTAAATCCGGATGAACCTATACTCGAGCTGCCAGGCCCACAGATCCGCGGCACAGCCTCGATCAGAACAAATGGCTTAAGGCTTCTTGGGATTATCGCCGTGCTCACTTTATTAATATTTATTGAATACGGAGGATTTATCTATCGGACAAATTAAATGAGTCTGCCCTGTCAATGGTCCACCGCCATAAGTCATACCCGCTAATCGCCAGGTGCACGGGCTGGAAGTAGCGAAGTGGCTCGCTGGTCGCAGCACGACTCGGCGTGGCGTGATGTCACGAAATAATTATGGAGAGTATTATAATACGTCATTTATTTTGATTTACTTACCAAAAAACAAACAAAGTATTTGTGCATCACAATATTTTTCTCTTTACATTCTTGTTAATTTTATTGTGTTTTCTATCGTTATTTTCAATTTTATTTGCACTACCATGTTATCTCTCTGTTTTGTATCATATTTTATCAATTTTTACGTTGTTTCTCCTGAAGTCTAGTCTCTAGCAAGACCAGCGGTACATAATGGCGTTCTAGTACCAACCCTAATTTATGGAAGTGAAGCCTGGAATTGGCAAAAGAGGAATGAAAGTAGACTGAATGCGGTAGAAATGCGGTCACTAAGACGCTTGTGTGGAAAATCTTTGGTCGATAGAGTAAAGAATGAACAAATTAGACGTGAATGCAATGCTGGCTGTTGTGTGGTAGATAGAATAAAGAAAGGAGTGCTGAGATGGTTTCGTCATGTGGAACGTATGAACGAGGAAAGAAAATATATGAGGCGAGTGTTGAAGGCAACAGAAATAGAGGGCGTCCGCGAAAGACCTGGCGTGATCAGATACAACAAGTGTTTGAGGATGGCCCTGTTAAAAGCCGCAACAACCGTAGAACTTGTATGAGAAGATGTATGAATGTGGCCGAAGCAAAAGTGGTGTGCCAGGATAGAAGAGTGTGGCGTTCAATCCTCTCTGCCTACCCCTGCGGGGAAACGGCGTGATGGTTAGTTAGTTAGTTAGTTAGTTAGTTAGTTTCTCCTGAATAGGTGTCATACCGGTGGTTTTAGCCTCTTTTGACACAAATGCTACATGTTTTTATTTTTGTTTTGTCCCTTTCCCTCCAAGAAGGGGTGATTTATTTTTGTCCCGTGCCATGTCTCCTCGGGTGTTCTTATGTTGTATTTTTAGATTCTCTTATTGTACTTTTGTAAAACCCCTTTTAAAAAAAAAAAAAAAAGACTTTTTCGCATGGGACATTGAAGGTTTTGCGCGACCGACTCGCCTGGTCTTGGTTCTTGTGTTGCTGGGAAGCAAGGGCGAGCGGAGAGGGCGCTTCAGCATAAAATAATGCCAACCAGGCGGCGAATGCGTTGGGCCAATATGGACGCTTAAACAGCCCAGGGTATGTGGTGGGTCACCTTCAATGTACATCACCGCTAGTGAAAAATGTGCACAAATAACCACACAATTTATTGAAGAAACATTTTTTTAACTGGGATTTTTTATAAGGCGACATCGTTTGTCAATTTATGTAATGTGATGAGACACGGGGTTAGATAAGAAGGTGATGGAAGCCGTACGTCATGAAGAAATATAAAATTATGCTAATTTACACCGAGGCTGTATAAAAGCTTCTGTCACTCGCACTAATGGATAAGCTAATACGTTCGGGCAGGTTGCACATCGTAAGAAGCCTAAATGTATTTTTAATAGAAAGACCATCAAAGTCACATTTGTTTTCATGACACCGGAGTCGAGTGTAATTGAAAAAAATTAAAAATATCGATTTATTTCTAATTTAATTAAATTTTTGAAGTAATACTTCTTTCGGCGCATTCTGGGCAAATTTTTTATTGTAACGGAAGTTGCGCACGCGTAATATAGCGGAAACGCGATAACGACGCCATATTGAATTCTAATCAGCTGTCAGATTCTGTTGACATGCGAGTTCACGAATGTTTTTTAAAAAAGTTTTTGTTTGCTGCAATTATTTTAAATATTCGTGGTTACGTTTCTGTAAGTATGAGTTTTAATTCTTTTTATGCAACTCAATAAAATAATCAACAATGATTAACTTACTACACTTGTTTTCATGTTAGTAGATACTTCATTATTATTAATTTCCCATGTATAATTTTTATATTTTGATTGTCTATACCTACTTCGATTTTTGATTTTTAATTAGTTAGTATTCAATTGAATCCTGACGAAGGGGCCATGGGCTCTGAAACATGTTGATATTTTTCAAAGTTCATTTTTATTAACTGCATTACACCCATATTTTTGTAAACTTGGTTAGCGCTAGAAACCACAGGCACAACATTTATCTTAAGCATATACTTCTGAGAATTAAATATTAATACGCATATAATTCTCTTTCATTCGGTAGGCAGATAATTTAGAATGTCCTCTTCTGTCCTAGCTTACCACTCTTGCATGCTCCACTGTCATACACTTCCTGCACTCTCATCGTTGGTTAAAGCTTCTTGACAGAAAAGATAGGCCACCTTACATCTTACATTATATATACATTTTTCACGGCTGGTAATGTATGCAAATTGTTGAAAAAATTAATCCCATTTTACTCCTTTTCATTTAACTCGGAGCGTTTGCTTGCTTGCTTGTCTGACAAAAAACTTTGGATCGATTTTTAACCCTTTTCCCGTGATCAAATCGAGCTGAAAATTTACAGGCAGACTCGTGGCGATGACAAAAATGATCTAACAAATTTTCGTTTAAAAAAATAATAATTATAGTATAATTTTTGATTTTAAGAAATTTTAATGGTTTTTTAAAATTGGAATAATTCTATATGAGTCATTAGCCCGACGCGTGTATAGACACAAAACCTGATTCAAAGCGAAAGGGAGTATTGTAAAAACTTGGTTTTTATGGGTTAGGTTTTTAAATACTATACGGACCTAATTTTTGAAATTGTTGGATATTTTTTAAATCTTTACCCTAGCAACGGAAATGCTTTTATAACAAACTTTTAATTTTTTTTAACAAAATTTTCAAAAATATTAGTGTGGAGAGTAATTTTTCTAATAGTGAAAATGTTAATATTGAAAAGTAGAGACGGCAAGGCTGAGAACGATATCGAAAGGAGAGTGACTGCGGGTAACAAAGTACATAAATGGTATTCCAAATGCAATTATGGCCAATAATAATCTGTCGAAGGAAGCAAGACTAGCGTACATATTGGTGTTCTAGAGCCAACTCTGATGTATGGAAGTGAAGCCTGGAATTGTCAAAAAAGGAATGAAAGTATTGAATGCGATGGAAATGCAGTCACTAAGGCGCTTGTCTGAAAAATCGTTGGTTGATAGAGTGAGAAATTAACAAATTAAAAGTGAGTTTGATGCTTGCTGTAGTGTGTTAGACAGAATGTAGAAAAGAGTGCTGAGATGGTTTGGTCATGTAAAACGTGTGAGCGAGAAAAGAATGGTTACTTAAGAAAATATACGGGGCGAGTGTTGAAGGCAACATGAATAGAGGGCACGATCAGATACTACGAGTATTGGAGCCTCCACCCCTGGGATGATAGGACGCTCTCCTGATAAGACTTCAGCGAAACGTCGAGATTTGCTTCTCAATGAAATATACGGTTCGTATAAAATATCGTGCCAGGTCTTTCACGGACGCCCTCTTACCTTCAACACTTATTTATTTTATATATATTTTTATATTATTTTATATATTACATTCGCTTTTAAATCGTTCATTCCTCACTATCGACCAAAGATTTTCCACACAAGCGCTTTAGTGATTGCATTTCCGCCGCATTCAGACCCAGCATGATCAGATTCTACAAGTGTTGGAAGACGGCCCTGTTAAAAGCCTCAACGACCATAGAGCATGCACGAGAAGATGTACAAATGAAGCCGAAGTAAAAGTGGTGTGCCAAGATTGAAGAATATGGCGTTATATCATCTCTGCCTACTCCTGCGGAGAAACGGCCTGATGATTAGTTAGTTAGTAGTTAGTTCGTTAATGCTTTTCCATTTAAATAAATATTGGGTGCTTTTATTTAAGTACGTGCGTTACAAGTTATACTTCTTTGGCTTACGTAAAAAAAAACGTGCTGTATTGTATGCCCTCTTTACGGAATATAGCTGGACAGTATGCGTATTCTATCCAGCTATGTTCCAAATCAAGATATACAACACAAAACAGAATTTCAATCTATGCTATTGCTCCATCAATGGGTAAAAATCCAAAATATACATTAAATACAAAACCCACGTACCGAATGGATTTTGCTTGGATAAAAAAGAAAAAATGAAACAGCACATAAGTCAATCATTTTAAATTGATTAATATTTGTAAAATATTGCAGTTAAAATAATTATTTTGATTAAATATTATAACTAAATATAATTTCAATGCAATGCATACAAGTTGTTAAATATATAATTTACAGAAAAAGTACGCTCTCCGAACGCAGCATGCCGTTGGATATTTTGGAAAACTCACTCCTCATATATATGTACATTTATATTTAGTATCATATATATATTTAGTGACACGAGGGTGCCAAATTGAAAAAAAAATCAACAGGCGTCCAGAGAGGCATCCAATGAAATCATCGGCATTATAGACAGTGGTCCAAGTAAAGTAAGAAACCTTTTAATTAATACTTTTATATTATACATATATATTTTTTCTCGTATAGTATTTCTTAGAATTGCTAAAGGTTGACACTTATCCTTGAACTCAGTATTTATTTTTAGTACAAAATTAAGAAAGATCAACTGAAGGCTCGCGAGCCTTTTTGAGCCGTGGTAATTTTTTGACTCAAATCAATTTTTATAGTAAAAATATTTAATATAAAAATAATTTTTTTATTCTTTATAAAATTCTGCAAACTACATTAGTAGTAATAATATTGCGTTGTCTGCTAGTGGCCTATCTATCGGGTTCATATTATAATATGACATCATCGTTGGGAAGTGCAATTGAAATGTTAATAGATTGAAACATTAAGGTAGTAAAAACCCATTTTAGGTTCTCATCCAAAAACAATTAAGAACGAATATTACAGTCGAATCTACAAGGAGCCGAGTCTATCATAGAAGTGTTCTGACTATGAAGGACGAGACACCTGCAATGCACGATTCAAGAATCCCGTAAAGGATGTGTGGGGATTGGTATGTGTGAATCAACCCCTTGTGTGAGGTCGAAAACCTACCCCCTACTATGCTGCTTCTTAATGTTGATAGGGTCACCACTCCGTATTTACAGAGTTCAGAGTTCTCTTAAAGATGAAGTCGCGTTGCGTTTTACAGAATTTATTTGTGTATAAAAAAGATATAAAAGTACAAGTGAAAAAAGGTACAAAATAACGTAGAGTATAAAAACACAGTATGCGAAGCTAATCGGCGAGAGCTTCCACCCGATATAGAGTTCACTTGAGGAGTGAGGTCTCCGATCGGGTAGGGCTTCCGCCCTGTATCGAGATCACTGAAGGAGTGAGATAATGTGTGTTGATGCGGCGGAATGCTACGCCCTCTATTTTGCCGCGTGATCGGTTTCCACTGTCTGCGGCTGCCGCACCTCTGTTGCGTCGGCAGATTCACTTGGTGTGTGTACATATTTCGCTCGCATGCCGGGCGCCTGGATTAGCCTTTGATACTGGCGCGTGTCCGCTATGGGCGTGTTACCGATCCCTGTCACGTAGGCGCGAGTCGATGTATGCGTGTCCTAGATGGGCGGTTATCTGCATTGTGGTATGAAATCCACAGATGAAAATGCTGAGTACAAAATAAAGGACTGATTGGAAGACAACGGCTCCGTTGAGCTGATATTGTGATGGATGTTGAGGACTTGCTGCCCGTGAATAATTGTAAATGGGTAACACAACACTTGGAGGGTTACACAGGTTACTTGGGAGAGGAGTACACGAAACCCAATACCGTGGAGGGAAGAAGGTTCGAGTCCTTTCGATGATCACGTGTCAGGCGCTCATTGTATTTTTAATTTTCATTTCATTGTCGATGAATTAACGTTTATTGGACGCATTTGTGTCGCATCAATATTCTTACTTACTTACCATCACGCCGCTTCCCCGTGGGGGTAGGCAGAGAGGATAGAACACTATATTTTTCTGTCTTGCAACAACTCTCGCTTCCTCTACATTCATACTTCTTTGCATGCAAGCTCAACGGTTGTTGAGGCTTCTAACGGGACCATCTTTCAGTATCTGGTTAATCTGGTCATGCCATGTCTTCCGCGGTCGCCCTATCTTTCTGGCGTCGTCAACACTTAATACATATCTTTCTTACCATTCTTTCCTCATTCATTTGCTCAACATGCCCAAACCACCGGAGTGACCTTTTTTTTAATTCTATTAATAATTTATGCTAAGATCAGTTTTACATTCATTCCTAATATCTTCATTCTTTACTCTATCATAAATGGATTTGCCACACATACGTCTAAGGGATCTCATCTACACTGCATTCAGTCTACTTTCGTTCCTCTTCAGGCTTCACTTCCATACATCAGTGTCGGTACCAGAATACTCCATCAATATTCTTACTATTTTCAAAATTAGCTAAACGTTTGTGCTATGAAAATAGGACTTACTTGCTGAATGGGACGTCCAGGAATGGGGCTCCAAATATCGATCACTGGATCATTAGGCGAGAGTCATATCCACTACACCTACAAACTACTCTGATATTCACCCTTTAAACATAAAACCGAGTTACCGCTTCCCAAGTGATTCGAAAGATAGCGTGGATCTAAATCAGACAGTAAAATACTTTATAGAGTGACAAACATTACAGAAATAGGACTGTATAAGTTACACCAGTATATGTAAACGGCGAGAGCCCTCGACGTATGAAAACAACACTGTGTAGATGAAACAATGATATGTGTAACCAATGGAGTATGTAAATATTTAAGTTAACAAGAAGTGTAATATTGGGACTCTGACGTTGCAATGCCGCTGAATAATAAATTTACTATTGATGAGTGTTCCAATATCGGTTAATAATTCTCGAAGTTCATACACGAATATTATGTGCATTGCAGATAAGCATTAACTGAACAAATTAAAGACGAGGCGAGAAAATCTATAATTTTTCAAAGTGTACACTAGCAATAAGTAGCAGTAATGTTGCCAATGAATATCATAAGAAAAAAAGGAGCTGTTAAATAATATTAAATAAAGTGCCATGTTCTTAGATAAACTTTGAAATAACCGCGCACATATATACAATTTATTTTATATACGAGGTGCGATCAAAAAAATACGTTGAATGAATTTTTATAGCAGTAACTGCTGACGATACATTGATCTGAAGTATTGATCCCGGTAGCCTGTTCCTTTGATAATAATATTGACAAGTAAGAACGAGTTGCGACCTATCAAACCACTTCCAGAGCCCGGAGAGTACGATTATGTTTACCGTATCTGTCGCGCATCATGGATTTCTAACAGCGTTTTTTGTTTCAAATCTGTTAAAATCAGTGTATGGCGATTATGTGATGACCATGAAGACTGTTTACAAGTGGTGTGAGTAATTTAAAAGCGGAAATGAGTCTGTTCAGGACGAGCAAAGGTTGGGACGTCCTTCGACCTCAGAAACAGAAGAAAGTATTTTTATTTTTATTGTATTTTATTTTATTTATTCATGGGAAACTAACAGTACATATAAAATCAGATTACACATGATTATTGAACAGTATAGAGACCATCTTACAAGTTTCCACAGAATTAACATGTTATTAACGTACAGCAACAATAACTTGAATGACACAAAAAAAAAAAAAAATGTTACGGACAAACTATGCGAGTCAAAGAATTAAAATGTGAAAAGGGAATAAGGAATGGATAGGAAAGGACAAATCTACTTAGTAAAAAGGAGAAAATATAAGAATAAAAATAAGTACAAAAGATGTATGTATAGCATAAAGATATCTGATCAATACATCTGCATATATATACGAGGTCTGGCCAAAAGAAAAAATGTGAATTAAAGAAAGATAAGTGAATTAATAAAAAGAAAGAAGATGGATTAAAGAAGAAGAAAAAAAAGGTTTATGATTTAATATCCAAGAGTTTTAAATTCATAGATAGATGAATTGAAAAGATCCAAGTCGCTGAATATAGAGTTGAACAAATTAGACGAGCGATATATAAAAGAGTTTTGCCAGGAGTTGGTATTACAGTGTGAAAGGATCAAGGTTTCGACCGATCTAGTGGATCTTCCGAGTACTCTCATGAAGATGCGCTGCAGCAATGCAACAATGCAAGTATGCAAGAAGTCTCAAAAATGATTCGCTCAAACAGTCGATTGACTATTTGAGAGATTGCCGAAGAACTGAACATCTCTTACAGGTCCGTGCAAAGCATATTAACTGATAATTTGCAAATGAAAAGAACGAAAGCCTTCGAGAAATGCTACCAATCATGGAACCACCGGCACCGTTGGGATAAGTGCATCGCCAGCCAAGGAAGGAGATAAAATCAAATTTGTCGTAAACTTATTTATTTATGGTTTTTGTGTTTAATTTGAAGAACTCCATATTTATTTTTAGCGAAATTTAAAATAAATCAAATTTTAATAAATATTATTATTAAGTTCTACGGGTCAACTATTATTAGGTGTTACAGCTGTTTCGGCTTGTAAGGCCATTATCAAACAGTGGATATACCATGTACAAACGACTTATTTATAAAATTTTAAGTTACCCCTTCCCCTTTAGAGTAATTAGATATTTGTGGTGAAGCCCTATATGAATATTCGTTTTCAAAATTCCCCGTTTTCTGCAAGTGTTATTTATAAATATTATTTTAATTTATGTTCTTGATATTGGGTTTTTTAAAAATATTGAGAAGTAGAGAGAAGATCATTTTTTGTTGATTATTTAAAAGTTTAATATTTGGATCCTTTGATAAGTGCCCGAAAAAACTAACATTAATATAGGGCTTCACCACAAATATCTAATTACTCTAAAGGGGAAGGGGTAACTTAAAATTTTATAAATAAGTCGTTTGTACGTGGTATATCCACTGTTTGATAATGGCCTTACAAACCGAAACAGCTGTAACACCTAAAAATACTTAACCCGTAGAACTTAATAATAATATTTATTAAAATTTAATATATTTTTAATTTCGCTAAAAATAAACTTATTTCGTTGTTTGTAATTACTTTGTTCACCGTATTTTTATAATATTTTTATTTTAAATCTAGTGGAGTTGATAAGACACACATGTGATCGGGATGTGTTGCCAAAATGGAAATGTTGCGAGCCCCTGGCGTATGTAAATGGTTTCAACTTTGGGAGCCGCACACGTTACGAATATCCGGAATTAGTGAAAAAACCCGCCTCACCCGCAAGTAAAGATGTTTTCTTTGTGGTTGAAAATTTGCAATAATTACGCAATAATTCAAGACAACGTATACTTTTAAAATTTAAACATTGTTTTTTTATCAGTTAGAATTTTATTCATTTTTTTTATTATTACGAGTTTAGAGATGTTTACGAAAAATGTATTTAATGGTAATCTCGCGGAGGCTTCTAGTTTTATAGATTATTTATTTTAAGCTATCATTAAAAGCAATAAATATCGAGCTTTGCCTATAACCAATTTATTTCATTAATTATATTTTATTATTGTTAATTGTTGGAATCAATTGAATAACTTATTTACGTACATCAAAAATTCTTTCAAAAACAACAAACTTAATATAATAATAATCACTTCAATTTATTTGTTGCTGACCAGTTTCGATACTGCAGTGTCTTCTTACACTTATAAAAGTATTGTTTATTTATAATGTAAAAAAATGGAGGAGAGTGTACCTATTCATGTACGCGCGGTAGAAGTTATACTTCTTTGGCGTGATTTTGATAATTGATATTTACATATTGGTTAAAAATGTATAACATATTGATACATATAATTGATAACAATTTAACGTACCTAGTTAAATTATTAATATTTTTTTTTGAAGTTGTTCAAATGTAACAATTGGTTTGTGATAGATAAATGCCTTCGAATCGACGTCTCACAACACGCGACGATTGAAGGACATAATATGATGCGGCGAATCAAAAAACGTGTGCATTTTCAAAAAAAGTCCAAATGCCTATTATCCACTTACATGTTTTATCCATTTTCGGTTCCGTATTCAAAAATTTTAAAATTATAGAACTTTGACAGCCACATTGAATTTCGAAATAATGAACGTGTTTTTTATTTTGAAAACGAATATTTAAAAAACAATGTATGTTGTAAAAAAAATTCGCTTTGTTAACTAGGGAATTTAATTATCCATGAATAAATACTTCAAGCGCACTACTAAATTATATGCACGGGGGGACATACTTCCGCTGCGCCCCAGTCTCCTCGCCTCAAGCCGGGGATTTTTACGACCTTCCTGTTTTCGACGTTTCGGATCCCATTGCAGAGTCTATCATCAGGGCGTAGTTTATAAATATTTTGAACCATATGTCGCAAACCATAGGGTCGTATTAGTTATTTATATGTTTTACTTATTTATGTTAAAATTCTTCTTCTTCTTCTCGTGCCCTGTCCGTTTACCGGACGTTGGCTATCATGTTGGCTATGCGGACTTTGTTTACTGCGGCCCGAAACAGCTCCACAGTAGACTGGCCAAACCACTGTCTCAAATTTTTCAGCCATGAAGCCCTCCTTCTTCCAGTATTCCTAGATATGTCCTCATGTGATGTCTCATCACATGACGACATACCTAGGAAGATATTGAAGTTTTTTTATGTTAAAATACCGACATTTTAAAACACTTTCCAACTCTCTAGCTGCATGATTTCTGAACACTTTGAAGACTTCACTTCTCTTGATTTTAGGCCTATTAAAGCAAGATTATCTACTAGAAGCGCTTAAAGGACCACGCACACTATCAATATCATTAACGAAAAATTATCCTCACATTGTCAATTAAAAAGCCTTTAATTTAACTGACAATATGGGGATACATTTTCGTATTAGCTCAACCAATATTATTGATCAATAAAACGCTTTCAATATTATTGGTCAATAATATTTATTATGTGCTTGTGAACTTTTAGAAACATTAATAATCGGAACGCAGCGAAATTACAAAAAAAAAAACATCCACCTACGCGACAAATTGACAAAATAAATCTGCCCACTATGGCAAGATTTTAATATTAAAATGCACACATTCACATTTCTTCTGAGCTTAGAATAAAAACAATGTTTGGAATTCTATATTATCTACTACTAGCTGTGCCCGCGCGGCTTCGCACGCGTAGATTTTTAGAACACTGTTAGAACACTTTCGCGAACCTTCTAGAACATTCTCCTTCCAGAACTTACAAGAAATTCGAATGTACAGAAACCTTCTAGACACACTGACATATTCCGCCACTCAGTTTAGAACCTTATAGAAGTTTCGGGAATTTTCTAGAACCTTCTCCTTCCAGAACTTTCTAGAGCAGGTTTTTCCGGAACCTTCTTAACTCACCGACACAGTCAGCGCACCTATTTTGAAACAATCTGGAGCATTTGCGGCCTTCCCATAACAAAACAATATGCTAGAATGCACTTTTTCGTCACCCACTCCCACCCACGCACAGCCACCCCTACCAAACTCGCACATTCTCAATGGGACACCAAGGGCTCTCCACCACCATAACCACCAGGGGGTGGTAGTATCTGGTTGTGAAGAAAACTTGGCGGATAGGGAAACACGGGTTTCTTTATATATATATATATATTATTTTTTTTAAATTAAGTTTATACATATTTTCTATTTTTATAGATCGTGCAAAGCCTTCTCGGCATGTTTCTTTTCCATTTTTATGCATAAGTATATTGCATATTTAGTTATAGGTATAATTTTCATAGGATAAAATATATATAAAACAAACTTAGTAATGAGACTTTGTAACCAATCGAAATAATAAAAAAATGAACATCAATATGAATCACAGAGATCAACATGAATAAAAAAATCATGGAACAACTGAAAATAAAAATAAAAAGGCATTGAGGCCAACAATATTAGGCATGTGATTTGTCTAAATTTCCAGAGTCAAGTTATTTAGTAGGAATTTCCTTATTTCTCTTCCTCTCCTTGCAGGTTGGGTGATATTCCTGACCTGCTCCGGTATTATATTAAGTCGTGGTTCTGTGTTCTCTGTTGTTCTTACTCCGTAAAAATTGTTGATTTTTTTCACATTGAGTTACCTGTTTGTGATTTGCTATTTATTAGTTCTATGATTTATTAGTTCATTTTCCTCTTCATAGTGCTTCATGATTATTATTTTTTAGTGGTAGGTATTTTTGTTTAACAGAGAGAACTTCGCAGTATTCAAATAGTATATTATCATTGTTTCTGCTTTGGACTCCTATTTCTGGGGTACAATTATTTTTAGGAGTCATTTTTGCATGTTAAGTATTTTTCCCATATGCGTTTTGTGAGTTCCTCCCCAAGACAATATTCCATATGATAATGGCTTCGGCTAGGCTAATGTATGGCATCTTTAGGAGTTTAAATGGTAATATGATTTTATGATATAGTATAACCTGCATGGTTTCTCGCAGTTTTGCCCATATATTTTGTATATGTGTTTCGAAATTGTAATTTTTATCTATTGTTAATTCGAGGTATTTGTATGTATTTACTATTTCCAGTTCTTTGCATGGGCAGTTTATATTATTATGTATGCATTGATATGAATGTGCTTTTATATTAGTTACATTCCCTTATTTATTATTACGTTTTGTGGAGATGTAATATAGAGTATTTTGGTTTTTTCTCTGTTTATTATTAAGTTGTTATCATGGGAACATTTTGATATTAGGTTCAAGTAACCTTATAATAAAGTAATAATTCAGTGGCTTCTGATATATCCTTATTCGTGACCTGTATCATCTGCAAATAAATAAACATCTTCTTCTAAGTGTAACTTTTCAGTCTGTTTGTGTACAATAAGTATTATTTTGGTCCGATCATCGATTAATCTTTAATCTCATTTCGCTAATTAAATTTTCCACACATGTGTAATCGAATTTCAAAAGGTTTTACTTCATTTGAAGACTTTTTAAGGAGAATTGATAATTTTCAGGAAAAAAATTAAGAACACAGTGATGCATCTTCCGCCCCCTCTTATTATTCATAATCTTAATCGTTTTTTTCTAAATAAATACAAACATTCTTTATTTCGAAGAAATGGTTATGGCGTTCAAATGAATGATTAAATGAATTCTTTGCCATGGAGGGCTGAACAGGCTAAAGGGAAATAAATATTCATATCTAATGCGTTTTCTAACGTATTTTCAGTATTATTCTATGGAATGGAAGCATGGACGATTACCGAAGAACTGATAAGGCGACTTGAGTCATTCGAGATGTGGATCTATAAAAGAATTCTCAAAATAAGCTGGATGGCCAGAGTTACGAATGAAGATGTTATGGCTCGGATGAATTAAGAAAAATAAGTTATTAAAACAATAAAAATCTGAAAACTTCGATATCTAGGACATGTGATGAGACATCCATCTGACAAGAACATCAAATGTTAAAGATCTAGGTGTTAGATTTGTAAGCAACCTAACATTTCATGATCACATAGAGACGATCAGTGGTGATGCTTTGAGAATGTTAGGATTTGTTCTGCGTACTGCCAGGGTTTTCGAGAATACCAGCGTACTCAGAACTCTTTACAACTCCTTGGTGCGGAGTAGACTCGAGAGTGGCTCGATGATCTGGGGGCCACATGAGGGCAAGTACTCTCTTATGGTGGAGAAAGTCCAAAAGAAGTTTCTGAGATATCTCTACATGAGAGAGTACGGGCATTATCCTTGGCTTTACCCAACCGAGTTTCTCCAGGGTATGCTTGTCTACAATAGTTTAGAGACTAGAAGGAATGTGTATTTGATTACACATTTTTATCGATTGTTGCGCGGTATGATCGATAATCCTGAAATTATGCAGAGCATTGGTTTGTATGTTCCTGATAATTACACTAGACATCGTCAGCATAGATTGTTTCACATTCCAATATACAGGACCAACCTGCCGATGGTTATGCCTGTTGGAAGAGCCACAGCTATGCTGAACAAAATTGCTTTGGGTATTGATATATTCCATGTGTCTGAGGGGGTTTTCCGAAGCGGGATTCTCCTACACCTTTGACCAGATTTTATGTTATTTTTAATTTATTAAATACTTTCATTTTTGATATATACTTCCTAATATGTATGCCTTAAACATTTTGTTTGTCATGTACATATTATCGTGAAATAAATTGAATTGAATTGAATTGAATCCAGAGAAATACGAGATCTTTCATCTCATAATGCAGGGAAAGATTTCCGGAAATCGGGGCCCTGGAAGAAGGAGGACTTCATGGCTGAAAAACTTGAGACAGTGGTTTGGCCAGTCTACTGTGGAGCTGTTTCGGACCGCATTAAACAAAGTCCGCATAGCCAACATGATAGCCAACGTCCGGTAAATGGACAGGGCACGAGAAGAAGAAGATCTAACGGTTTAACCAAATATATTTTTTAATAGATATTACAACATTGAAGTTGTACACATTTTTGCAATTAACATATTTTATTTTACCGCTTAATCATGTGACTATACTTTGAGGAGCGCCCGTCAGAAGGTTAAACGCATGGAGGGGGTATCTCCGTGGCAAATCCGCTAATCCTCAAGAAAATAACATTATAAGGACCGCCACTTGGCATTTGTCACGCCAGTAAAAATAAATATGGAGTGACGAGAATACGTTGTATTATTTAAATCAAGGATGAATAAAATTATCGTACTTTGCAAATTATAAATCAGAATGTCGGCTCTACATATTGTGACTCAGTTGTGACTTTCTGTTATTTGCGGATGACTTAAAGCTTTTCTTAAAGGTGTCAACTTTGGGCGATTTTCGTCTTCTCCAAGCAGATATATCAAAAAAAAAACGGAAAATGGGGAAGACGAAATAAACTTTTGTTTAATGTTTCCAAGTGTTCGGTTACATCCTTCACTAGGGCCTAAAAAACTCTATTTTTTCGCTACAAAATGAACGACCAAAATCTGACAAGAACATCAAATGTTAAAGATCTAGGTGTTAGATTTGTAAGCAACCTAACTTTTCACAATCACATAGAGACGATCAGTGGTAATGCTTAGAGAATGTTAGGATTTGTTCTGCGTACTGCCAGGGTTTTCGAGAATACCCGCGTACTGAGAACTCTTTACAACTCCTTGGTGCGGAGTAGACTCGAGAGTGGCTCGATGATCTGGGGGCCACATGAGGGCAAGTACTCTCTTATGGTGGAGAAAGTCCAAAAGAAGTTTCTGAGATATCTCTACATGAGAGAGTACGGGCATTATCCTTGGCTTTACCCAATCGAGTTTCTCCAGGGTATGCTTGGCTACAATAGTCTAGAGACTAGAAGAAATGTGTATTTGATTACACATTTTTATCGATTGTTGCGCGGTATGATCGATAATTCTGAAATTATGCAGAGCATTGGTTTGTATGTTCCTGATAATTACATTAGACATCGTCAGCATAGATTGTTTCACATTCCAATATACAGGACCAACCTGCCGATGGTTATGCCTGTTGGAAGAGCCACAGCTATGCTGAACAAAATCGCTTTGGGTATTGGGTATTGATATATTCCATGTGTCTGAGAGGGTTTTCCGTAGCGGGATTATGTTATTTTTAATTTATTAAATATTTTTATTTTTGATGTATACTTTCATAATATGTATGCCTTAAACACTTTGTTTGTAATGTACATATTATTAAATAAATTGAATTGAATTTAATGATGAAATTTAACAATATAGGTATATAAAAATTAAAGTTTGTATATCTGTTATACCGCATACTCGGTCAGACTGCAAGGATATTCTTACGGATAATACTGTAATATTCTGAATCTGAGTCCGTGAGAACATTATTTTTAACTGGTGTAAAATAACCAGCCATTGTTTCGAATTACTTCAATATTATTTAAATTTAATCACAATCAAATTACACCACAACATGCACACTAATTGAAATTAAAAACAGTAATATTTATCTATTATCATTTGCTTAGGTGTGCTGTGTATGTGTTCCGATGAGGAAAAATATATCCACCCGTCCAGAGACGTATTCTTGTGTTGGAACGTGAGGAGTATTGAATTCTATTGTATTGTATTGTGTTGTAGTGCGCGTGTACTGTATATGAGGTATGACCGCAAAAGGATTAAAATAGGGTGGCTAAAGTGATTTGGACATGTAGAACGAATGAATGAGGAGAGAGTGGTAAAAATGATGTACGACGCAAGTGTCGAGATCAGAAAAAGAGGACGTTCGCGGAAAACTTTATGGTTAGGTAAGACATAAACGAGGACTGGATTATGATGTTAGAAGCCTCGCCAATTATGAGCTTGCAATAGAATATATTTGAGCGCGAATGAGGCAAAAGTTATTATAACACAAGAGTTCCCCCTCCCCCTCGCCCTCAGTGCCTATCCCGAGGAAAACTTACTGCTAACTTAGTTCTAAGATTTAAATTATGTATATTTTTTTTGTTTTCGATAACTAACTTGCATCTCCTTGGATGTTTTGAGCTCGTCAGGCTCTTGGTCTTATTAATATGCCGATGGTTATGCCTGTCGGAAGAGCTACTGCTATGCTGAACAATATCACTCTGGACATTGATCTGTTGCGTGTCTCTGAGAGGGTTTTCCGTAGCAGGATTCTCCTACACCTTTGATATGAATAAATTTATATACGTTTGATATTTTGTTGTTTGTATATTTTCTCACTTGTTAATAATATTTACGAACGAAGCATATGTTTGTAATGTAAATTTTATATTAAAAATAAATAAATTGAATTGAATAATCGAGATAGTCGTGTTGTACTTCTTTCCCGCCTTGTAGGACTTGTTTTCTGATCTTTTCGTGAGTACTTTCAACTTCTTTCGATTCTATGTTGTATTTCTCGATATATTTAGAGGGTTTTCTGATTTTCTTTAATTACGTAATTTAATAATGTAATTTGATCTTGCAGAGGACCAAATGCTGGTCCGTCCTAATGTTGGCAGACGTGATGTATTTGTTATAATATAATCCATCATAGATGTTTTTCTCCTCTGCTGGATACATAATATATATAACAAATTGTTGAACAAAATTACGACAGTTAATTCAGCCCAGAATACCTATGCTCAAGCAATTAAATAATAAATCGACATGCTCGTAAAACGAATCCCACGCACATTTTTTATGTTAACACACAGTTTCTCGACTGGAAATATAAATGTTGAAGGTTACTTCATTATGTTACAAAGAATAATTCGTAATATTTTCATGCGCTTGTTCATTAATTAAATTGGCGACAGAGAATTTTTACAATGTTAAAATAACAAAATGATGAAAATTAAATCTCTCACAAATGTTGGTGACCTGTGTGAATTAAAATTTGACAACCCGCTATTTACATAGTTGGTCAATACATATTTAATATTAATGTACTTATTATAAGAGTTCAGGTATATACTATTTATACAAAAATGACCTGTTACGGTAAAAGCTTGAACAAATTTAAGTATAAAATGAAATAATCTACAAAAAAAAAATAGTTATAAATATGTTATTATAAATAGAACTAGCAGTTAAGAAATCGGTCATCGACTACTTGCTACTAGGTCCTGCGGGCCGCCACGTACCCTGGGGGTACCACGTACCCTGTACGTTAAAAAAAACAATGGTTAAACCGAGGTCAAACCCCAATTTCAACACCAAAACCAGGACTACATCCTCGGAGTTCTTCGAATCTACACTAAAAGCCTTTTATGAGAAAGGAATTTTAGATCAATAAATAGATGGCAAAGAGTCGTAGATAACACTGGAAATTACTTTGCATAAAAAAAATGATTAAATAATTGAACGAAAATCAAAAACTATAAAACGACTTTAATTCCGGGATTACCTAATATTTCACAATAGCCTGTCAGATAAATATTTAATTTCGATACTTTTCCCCAATATATATTTATGAAAGAGTCATGCTTCTATGTTCTCACTGCACGCTCCTGCTATATAATTTAGATAAAAGTTTTTGTAATCGATTTTAAAGCAAAAGGATTATAAAAACTAATATTTCTTCAATTGCTTTCGAAATCAGTTATCAGTTGCCAAATCGACACCAAGCCAGGAGTACAGGTCCATTGTTTGGTTTATTCGTTCTGTTGGAATTTTTTTTGAGATTTTGTCTTTGCCAAGTATTGTCTTGCGATACCTTTTAATTTTCAATAAAAAATATAGGGTAAAAATATACATAGGTAAAATTGATTTACTTTACTGTGTTTCCTAATATGTCAGTTTGTAGTCGCTTATTGTAAAGGAATTCAATTATTTCATTGTTAATAAATGAATATTTGTAATGTTTAGTAAGTTAATGTTCTTGAGTGGCCATATGTTTTTATAAATAATACATCTTGCCGTTGAAACATTTATATATAAATAAAATAAAAAAAGTCTTTGGGACATCAAAGAAGAAATATTATGGTACACATTACATATAGGAGGTGTTTTGAATAAAACTTTTAATGTTTGCCTATTAGTGGTAACATAGGACCCCATTCGTCTAAATTGATCTCGAAGTATCTAAATGAATAATACATTGCACTGTCTTACTTTATAGTAATTTAGTCGAATTTCTTTACAAAAATCACTATATAATTAATTTTGTTGGTTTTTGTTTAAACGCTTTTTTTGACAAGTGTTTAGTTATCAAAATTCATGCTGCCTGAGAATAAAATCCGTAGTTTTCATGGCATTACTAGGTTGTTTCGAAAGAGTTATTTAAAAGTGGCAATATTTATTCTCGCCATTTCAATGGATCAATCCGCAGAAAATAATTTCAATCACTAGCCGTACACCCGTGAAATATCATGGTAAATAATAATAGCGACTTGACTTGCGTGACCAGCCAACGTATGCCGCGCGTTTGTGTGTCACACTCTAATTATCTAAAGTTCCAGCAACTTACGGACAGACAGACAGCGAAATTATTATGTTTAATGATACGTATCTATATAATTTGTAAAATGAAAGTTTTTCTAATTAAAATATGGAAAATACATGTTTTATGTTATTATTTCTATCCTTCTGACGACTTCACAGAACAGCAACATTACGTCGCTCATTATCTCGCTTGATCAGTGATGTCTCACGTACATAGGATTCTTAAAAAATCTCTAACGGTTTCTTTCCAAAATTAACACTTTTTTTTAATTTATACACTTCAACAGGCCAAGAGGCCCAATTACAGAAGCGAAAAACACCCAGGCTTAAGTATATCATATAGATTAATTGTGACCTCACCGGGAATCGAACCCGGAACTCTCGATGTCAGAGCTAGTATTATGCCCACTGTGCTACTATGATCACTTTTGTCAGTCGGAAAAGAAACATTCAAATTCAAAAGATAATTTAACATTTAAAAATATGGTTTGGGCATGTTGAGCGAGTGAATAAAGAAAGAACGGCAAGAAAAATATATAACGCAAGTGTTGACGACACCAGAAAAAGAACGCGGAAGACGTGGTATGAACAGATAAAGCAGATACTGGAAGATGGTCCTGTTGAGAGATCCTCAACAATCGTCGAGCTTGTATTCGAAGATTTATATATGTGGACGAGGCCAGAGTTGTTTATTAGGACCGAAGGGTGTGGCGCTTTATCCTCTCTGCATACCCCCACAGAGTAACGGCACGTTATATATACATTATTGAGTTATATTTGAGTGTTGTGTAAAAACTTGTTAATCTGGAACTTATTCCTAATTTTTTTTAGTGATTTGCTTTAGTCTGAATATTATTCTCAATTTATTTTATCATTTATTATTTATGCATTATTATTATCGTAAAAAGTGTATTGTGTAATTATGTAATATTCAAATGTTCACAAAATATTCATACTTTGTACTTTAATGTCACTCTGCGACTATCTATTAGGGTCATTAATGACCTGTGGACGATCTGTTTGTCAAAAAATAAAAAAAATAAAGTAAGTAAGTAAGAATTTGTAACCTCGTTTCGCCGTAGATTTAAGAAATTAAGTGTTTGTATTGTATTATATTTTAGTTGATTTTGTAAATAAATTGAATTTATCATTGAAGAGTTATTTTTAGTAATGTAATGATAAAATAAATATTTTAAACACATTTTTACTCTAAGTTAGATTGATAATTACGTAGATACGGTAACAGAAGCAACGTAGTTCATCCGTTTTTATTTATGGTTTTTGTGTTTAATTTGTAGAACTCCATATGTATTTTTAGCGAAATTTAAAATAAATTAAATTTTAATAATTATTATCAATGAAATTTAAAATGAATTAAATTAAATGAATATTATTATTACTGAAATTTAAAATAAATTAAATTATAAGAAATATTATTATTAAGTTCTGCGGGTTACAGACTGTTTGATAATGGCCTTGCAAGCCGAAACAGCTGTCACACTTAAAAATAGATAACCCGCAGAACTTAATAATAATATTTCTTATAATTTAATTTATTTTAAATTTCAGTAATAATAATATTCATTAAATTTAATTAATTTTACATTTCATTTATAATAATTATTAAAATTTAATTTCTTTTAAATTTCGCTAAAAAAAAATATTTTTTTAAAGTAGTTGATCCGCAATGTTGAGAGGTCAGAGCAGACATCTTCCGTTTCTGTTATGTCCCATGGCGTCACCGTTTAAGCTCGCCTGACTAACAAACAAAGGTATTTGTTGATGATATCTATGCAAATTTTTAACGAGAACAACGTTTTTTACCATTTTGTAACATACATTAAGTGGTCAAGAAATAAAGATTTACTTTTAAGGTTGTAGACATGGCAGACAGAAAAAGAAACAGTATCGAATTCCAAACAAAGGTAAGTCAGAAATATTGAAAAAAATGCAAACTTTTATGTCGCATTTTTGACATTATTTTACTGAAAGTATGAAGAATATTTGCTACTCAAAATTGAATGAAGAAAACTCTACTTAAGTTTTTGCTACTAGCTACGAGACCTGTTTATCTAATCTATAAAAAACTAACACATAAAAACCAAGTTTTTACAACACTCCCTTTCGCTTTGAATCAGGTTTCGTGTCTATAGACGCGTCGGACAAATTACTCACAGAATGATTCCATTTTAAAAAACCATTAAAATTTCTAAAAATCCATAATTATACTAAAATTATTATTTATTTTAAAACGAAAATTTGTTAGATGTCGCCACGAATCTGCCTGCAAAGTTTCAGCTCGATTTGATCACGGGAAAAGGGTTTAAAATCGATCCAAAATTATTTCGTCAGACAAGCAAGCAGACGCTACGAGTTAAAAGAAAGGGAGTAAAAATACCTTTAAAGACACTCCCGTAGTAAGGGGTTTTACTGATATTCATAAAAATTAACAACTCCTTCATATAGTCTTCTTCTTCTAATACTTGTCTCATCGGCTACTGATGATCTTGTCTTGTGTACATTTAATTGAGAATTCCCATGTATGTAGCACCTGAAGCATCGTATACAGTTATCATATATTAGTATATTTAACCAGCAGAAAGCTACCGGTTATCGTAGTTTTAGTGACCGCTTCTTAACGGTGTTTCCGAGATAACCATTTTTCATACAATAAATATCAAATAAATTTATTTAAAAAAATTGTCTAGCACAATAACTAAGCATGACCGATTGTACAATAGAAAAACATGCGGTTTATATAATTATCCAATTTCACATATTCATCTATACTTTGGGGAAAATTCAATCAATTTCTTCGGCTATGCTTAGGAGGCCTTGAAACCACACTCTTTTTAAATATCCATATTTTTTAATTTTTTAAATTTAAAATTTAAATAACACTAAAACAGACCATAAGGCTCAATTATTGTAGTGAAACACTTCACGAAAATACCCAGGGATGGGAAAATCAATGGGAAAATCACAAAAATGTATTTTGACCTCACCAGTGGATGAACCTGGAACCTCCGGAATCAGAATTCAGCGTCACGCCTTCTGGACTACCACCTACGGGGGCCGTCAAATAACTGGACCCATAAGCGGACGCTGTATGTGGACCTAAAGTTAAATGTGAAAGCAAACAGACACATTTCAGTACGAGTTTTTTTCGGTGAAGATCAGATAGACTAATGCCGCCTAGCGCAATACTTAACTACCGTAATGCACTTAGTACCTACTCTACTCTCTCTCTGGACCACCGTGCCGCTGCATTGCACTTTCTAAGAAGACGTGGTTCTGACAATTATATTCAATGTCAAAACAGCCGACTCATTCGACGCCGTAAACCGGTACTACGATATTTTGAAGATTTTTATTTTCTGGACGTATTATTAAAATTTATCAGTTTCTGGCATATATTTCCATCAGCCCCGGACTAAGATCGTACTAACAAACTAACCCTAACGCCGTTTCCCCGCAGGGGTAGGCAGAGAGGATTGAACGCCACACTCTTCTATCCTGGCACACCACATACATCTTCTCATACAAGTTCTACGATTGTTGCGGCTTTTAACAGGGCCATCCTCAAATACTTGTAGTATCTGATGTTGACGATCGTTATAACATATGACTGATGCGAAAAACCTTTGGTTTGCGTACAAACGTTTGTTTTTTAACATTATGATCTTAGTCGCATCTCTGTACGACTAAGATCATAATGTTAAAAAACAAACGTTCTTATGAAAACCAAACGTTTTTCGCATCAGTCATAATATGTTATAACGAGCGTCAACAAAAAAAATAATAACTACCTAAAATAGTTCTTTATACGCCTTTTGATTTGATTGGATAAACTCGAGTTTAAAATGAAATCTAAATAAAAAAATGAAAGAATGTAGTCAACACACTTTGTTAATCCATTACAGAACAAATAGTCCACCAAATCGTGTCAGGTCACTGCCAGTAATACTTTCAGGTATCCAACAAGACTGAGTGTCATATCATTAAACAGTTTTTCTCGTTTTTTGATCCAGATGAAACTACCTCTTGAAATGCGACTCGCCCATTACCATTAAGAAGTCATAACAACATCTTCTCTCAAACAACTGCGCTCAAAATAAATTGTTTTTATTTTGTTCTAGTGATTGCAATTGAATCCTTGATTTCTATACAAATCAAGGATTCCAGGTTTCTCCCTACATATCATCACAACATTGATCAATATTGCAATGTCGTCTGCTGAAAAAGTCTTATTTTAAGACACAGTCGTATGTTTCTTTTAACGACTCAATATATTCAATATTCTTTACGAATTTTCACTTTAATCAGTTTCGATCACCTTAATCAAAACGTAACCTTCCATACATATTCCAGTTTTATTCTCCCTGGTATTTAATTTTCTTGAATATATATCGTAGCCAGTACCGAAAGAATATAACTAGTGTTAAATATCTTCTGTGTATAGTTTTCTAGAATATTCTGCTGTGTATATGTGACCTCTCTAGCCAATGTTTCGGATCCCATTGCAGGGTCTATCATCAGGGCTGATGTGATGGGTGTATGTTGAAGTGTAGGTTAAGTATTGCCTTGCATGGACCCTGCAATGGGATCCGATGATGGCCCCGATGATGGACCCTGCAATGGAATCCGAAACGTTGGCCAGAGAGGTCACATATACATGGCAGAATATCCCAGAAAACTATAACTATAACCTAAGAACATTTTTAGTGTTAAATATTTAATTTTATATTTTAATTTAGATTAGTCGTTTTGTAAGAGAATTTTTTGCACCATTGCATTTAAACATATTATTATCCAAAAATCAAAAAAACATGCGTCATTTGAGATGTTCATCTTGAATATAACATGAGTGCTGCAGATTTATCACGGTAGAAAGTAGTTTTATTTGTGCAATTATTGAAACATTCAAGTTTTTGACCTTGAAAAAAAACGATTTCCATATACATCACCCAAGTAAATAAAATATAAAAAAATCAAAAATATACTGTTTTAATTAAGAACTCGTATTCTATATCTAATTGCTAATAAATGCATAGCTATAATACATGCAAATGACATTTTGAATGCGGGTATTTTAAAATCAGGATTTAGTTATACTTATTGGAAAATGCACAAAATAAATTAATGATTAAATTATGATGATAGGTACGCTTTGTTTTCAGAATTAGCGTGGAGAAACTGGAGCTGCAGGTTGTTATTTCTAGGCCTTCTCCGGCGATGTAGCTACGAAGCTGACTAGGTTAATATTGACAAATAATTGAAATTCTGGAACTTTCCAGCAACTCTCTGAATAAATGTTCAGTTTGAGCATTTATATAACACACATCACTCATAAAAAATGTGTGATGTGTTAAAATATCTATAATTTCGATAGTCTTAAATCCCGACAGACCAAAACATTTAAATAACCTTGGGCTGTGGTAAAAAAATGTCGACTCAATTAGAATTACTTCCAGAGATATATAAAGTACAATAATGGTACGTGGCCTGTTTTTCGCCAGGTCCTAAAGGATAAGTCTGCAAAATTTAGGTCAGATATTGTTTCGTAATCGCCGGGCGCCGGCCGCGATATGATTTTGGTTGGTCGGAACTGACATCCGACGTATTCTGCGCTAACCAACCGCTAGCCAGGATTTAAAATTTTCAAAACCGGCCAGTGACAGTTGGAAAGCGTGTGTGCCAGTGTCCTTTTCTTGGAGAACCGACATTTTTTTTCGCGTGGTATACGAATCCGATGAAGAATCAATGCACATAAGCCTTTCGAAAGAGACAGATCGATTTGTTCCGGATTCGACGAAGCCAGGAGAAGTGGAGATTGAATCGGCACTCGACGTACCGGAATAAAGCTGAAAGTACAATTTTGTCAGTTGTGGACGTAGTTAGCATTGGCCTAGCGTATTTCGGGTGTCAGAATATCAATCATTATCGGCGGAGATTGGGAAGGAAAAAAATTCTTTCCTAATTCTCGACCCGCGTGCGATGGTGGTGATTCCGTCCGTCATCGCACAGATCTATTTGTCAGAAAATATATTGGGGAAGGGGGTGGGGTAAAAAAGGTGGGGGAAATATGGCCTATGTTTTCCACCAGGTGTTAAAGAATAAGTCTATAAAATTTGGGTCAGATTTGTCAAACTGTACAGATTTTTACAGAAATTATACAGTGTCAGGGGATGTGATAAAGGGGAGGGGGAAATGAGGCCTACGTTTTTTGCCAGGTCCTAAAGAATAAGTATGCAAAAAAAAGTATGGCGGCCTTCGTATTTCAGTGGCTATAATACTGGCTTCTCGCACGAGGGTTCCTGTGCGATTCCCGGTGAGGTCACAATTAATCTACGTGATTTACTCAAGCCTGGGCGTTTTGCGATGTGTTTTGCTTCTATGATGCGTAAATAAAATAATAATAATAATAAAAATTGGGTCAGACCGGTCAAACGGTGTCGATTTGTATAGAGAACAGATAGGCAAACAGACATTGAGTTTTATTGGTATAGATATGTATACCCATATGTATTGTATATAAAATATTATCAAAAATCTTGCATATTCCAAATAATAAATTAAGAGTCCAGAGAAGCTGATGATTTAATAAATTAATCTGGAAGGACGAAAACAGAGAGATCAATTACTAGCAAAGTGAAATGAGTGCCACGGCTGCAAGTAGGTACTGAGTAAAAAAAGAGCTCAACGGAAAGTGTTTTGAGAATCTTGTGTCAATGTCGTCTCCTCCATATAAATAAATACATATATCTGGGAAACATAACAATCGCTTACTCAACTTGCCAGCATCCATGTGCAAATAATATTTATTGTGTTCGGATTTGTAGCTATTATTTGATTTTCGTCATTCTTAAAATCCAGATTTTCGGCTTATTCCCAAAGACATAAAATGCGTGTTCTTACGGTCTGTGGCCGTGGAATGAGGCAGAAAGAGGTATCCTAGGTAAAAAATCTCAGACATAGTTAAGATAAATTTCAGCACCGTGTACACGAAGCGGGTGATGATAATGCATACAAATGTAGCATAGAATCATAGATAACCAAAATTATTTTTACTTACAAGATTTCAAAAATTTATTATGTTTTAACTGCTGCTGGGGAAAATCAAATTCACCCATCTAACAAGCGGAAGATCAACGGTCAATTGACTGACATTTAGACTTCGTTGTACCTACAACAAGTAAATCTAGACTTGCTGTGTGCGCGATGGAATATGAACGCCGAAAGTTCCGAGAAAAAAAGTTCCCTCCCTTTCGCGGGAGCGTAATCCCTGTTTTAGATTGTCTCATGTCAAAAATCTCATCCGTGGACATGTATCAATTAAGTTTGCATCGATACCTTAATTTTCCAACATCCTAAACCGGCTTCTCAGACGTGTGCACACATATGTATATAAAATTAATGTAGCGGATACATAAATGGAGGTGACCGCGAAGAGGTTGAACAGGTAATAATAATTAATGTTTCTACATTAAGAATGCGAAAAAGATGTCTCAAAGGTTCAGTATTGTTATTGATGTCAATTGTTGGGTACAAAACGTGATAATCTAAAAGTCACTATTAAGAACTTGGAAAACACGTCCTTCTGTCTTTTCCAAGTTCCAAAGTCACAAATAAATATGTACACTAAGAGTATAACTCGATTTTGCATGGCTTGGGCCACATTTTATATAAATCGATTCACATTCTTACGATGGATAAAGTATCTATTTATAAATTCCATCGCATGGTTTTTAAATTATTCCCAAAACATTAAATGAATCTATTATATGTACCTATATGTTGTCGAATCATTAAATTCTGAGTTCAAGTATTTATTTAATTTTTTAACTTTATTATTATGGCTGATATTCTGTCATCAGCTGTTAGCAAAAAGTAAATGCGTCCGAAAAAAATCCTTCTATGAAACTAATTCATATATTCAAAGATCACATTGAATGTATATTCAGATATATCATTTAATAAAATAGTCTATATATTTTTATTAATGGGAACACATTGCGTGGGTCTTTTCCTTTTCCATAGAAAAAAAAAAAATTTTGCGGGGAAGGTGTGAGGCTCAAAAATGTTTTAATTCTTTTGATTTATAATATTCAATCATGCAATATGTTCAATATTTATTTGTCACGTGAAAAGCCCACAGTTGTACGGCTGCAAAAGATATTAAAAAAATAGTGTTCTAAATCTTGCAGCGGATGTAAAAGTTGTACGTTTTTTAATCCAAAGTCAATATACTCAAAGCTAAGCATCTCCAAATATTTATTTTAAAGAAGAAATACAATGCTATAAATGATCATCAAAAATTGAGTGCAAAATATTATTTTAACACACTTTAAGATTTCTTTGCTTTATCATGTTTATTTAACTAATGTTAAATTTTGTTCATCTCCACTAATATAACTGCTTTTGGTTTTTGAATTTAGTTGTAAACAACTTTTGAACAACTGTTGAATAAATTCAACAAACCATTTATTTCGTTGAACATTTGTGGAAACTGTTAAAAGAGATATATGTTGAAAAAAATTTTTTTTAATGAGTAGCATTACTGAATTATGGAATCACAGAGTTAAGGTTGTTATTACGGTCGTTAGACATATTTAACTGTAAATAGTTGCGGATATTTTATACGAACCGTATGTTTTTTCGAGAAACGATTCTCGACGTTTCGTTGAATGCTTATTCAACTGTAATGCTTATGGAATTACAATGTAATGCTTATGGAATTGCAGCTATACTTACTGAACAAGGAGGCTGGCTTGAACAAGGAACTGTCTTTCAAATCCTATTGCAGAGTCCATCATCAGAAATAGTATCATGATTGACTTGTCTATTGATTTAAATAATTTTATCTAAAGTTACCCTATGTTTTTTAAGTATTTCTGTATTTCATTATTCATTTCATTGTAAATAAAAAAGCTTTTATCAGTTTAAGCATCGGCAATCCGTTCTCTAAACCTTGAAATCAAACATAATAATTTAGTTGTCCGTCTATCTGTCTGACTGTCCGAACGTCTATCGTAAAGTTCGTAAATTGCTGGAATTAAAGCTTTAGATACCTAATTAGAATGTGACACGCAATCAGCACGCAGGATATGTTGCGCGGTCGTACAAAGCATGTCGTTATTATTATTTTCTGATTTTTCTCGGGTGCATGGTTAGTACGCCATAAAAACGCAACTGGAACAAGCGTAATGTGTAGGGTAATTTAATAAGTGAAGACAATGGCAAGAAGTTGTTAACTAGCATTCAAGTCATTTTGAGATAGACATTTGCATTTCGCCTTTGAAAAATATATTTTATTCGTAATTCAAGATTAATTTTTATTGATTTATGTTACTAAAATATCAAAAAAGTATTTACAATGTAAAAAAACGCATTTATGCACAAAAAAAAATTTACTAATTTTCCCATTAACAACCATTTTTTCGCCTCTGGAACTCATTTTTAATAGAATAACACCTTTTTAAAATTGGTAAAACACGAACATCAAACAACCCTTCAAATGCTATCCGTTTTTACCATTCATTATCCAAAATTACAAAATACATGGCATGTTAATTAATAATACAAAACATGGTATGTACAATTTAAAATTATTGAAAAATAATATATAAGTACATAATATTATAATAGTATTCAAATAAAAACAAATATATGACAGTACTGCCAGAGTAAAATTTATTTTAACCATAAATATTCCAATCAAATTAAAAGGCAAGAACGTGTTAATTTCAGAATGATGGCATGAACATGTTATTATTGAAGATAACAAGTTCTTCCCATTAGTAACTGATTTGATTTTTATGAAAAAGTGTAGTTAACATGTTCATCCCTATGATTTGAACATGTTCTAATTATTTTTAAGTTCTGAACTTATTTCCAATGGAAAGAGCGTACAATATTTAGTTTAGACGGCTTATTAACTCATTTTTGACAAAAATGTTTGTTAACAACTTCTTGGCATGGGGTCTTCAAATATAGTACATATACACTTGACATATATTCATCTCCGTGAACGGGTTAGACATGCGAGAATTATTTGTACTCGTATATAGGCATATTGTTTTCATATGTTATAGGTGGCCGAAGCAAAAGTGGTGTGCCAGAATAGAAGAGTGTGGCGTTCAATCCTCTCTTCCTACCCCTGCGGAGAAACGGCGTGATGGTTAGTTAGTTAGTTAGTTATTTATACTCGTATGTAGGTATTTTGTTTGTTAATGTTTTTTATGTTGATAGAAGAAAAATATATTGTATTAAAAAATGATAAATTCTGACAAAAGATGTCTCACAAAAAAGGTCAAAGAGAATTATGTTTTGAATAAGAAAACGTGTCCATTAAAATTCCAAAACATGATGCAGTTTATTACATCAGATCATCAGCAGGAGAAATACGGCGAGGATACTTTTATTGTTACGTAAAAAGCAGAATTGGAATTTTTTTCTCGTTTTTCTCCTGGGAAGCATAAAAAGTAGAGCGGTAAATGTGAGGACATCCCATAAATCTGAGTATTACACAAATAGAAGGAAGCCACCAAATGCCACTCGGCAACTACGTTAGCATGATAGGACTGCACTGCCATGTGTGTTACGTCGCACAATTAATAATATTCAATTCGAGGAGAGATTTATTTATTTATTTATTATTCATGGAAGACCAACAGCACAACAAAGAAGCATAGAAAACATTAAAATAATATAGATGGTCAATTACAGGTCTCCACATTTAGAAATATGTTAGTAATGATAAATATGTTATGAATTAAACGTAGGCAAGTTAAAAATTATATAATAAGAAAGAATAAAAAATTAAAACAAAAGAAAAAGAATCTTAATTATTAGCAGAAAAACATAGGCATGTTAAAAATAATACAATACCACTTTTTTAAAAGGGCACAGATTAACTTTTATGATAAACAAAATAATAGAAAGAGTATTTTTTATATTAAAACTGTATTTATTATCTGACTCATACTCACAAAAATAAAATAAAATTACAAAGAGAACCTCAAATATAATATATATGTATTGTAAAAAGTATATAATGCAAGTTTTGATGGCGCCAGAAGGAGAGAGCGACCGCGGAAGACGTGACATGACCAGATCAACCAGATACTGGAGGTTGGTCCCGTTAGAAGCCTCAACAACCGGCGAGCTTACATGCGAAGATGTATGAATGTGGATGAGGCGAGAGTGGTATGTCAGGACAGAAGAGTGTGGCGCTCTATCCTCTCTGCCTACCCCCACGGGGAAACGGCGTGATGGTAAGTTCGTTTATTCGTTTATTCGTTTATTCGTTTTATTCGTTTATTCGTTTATTCATTTATTCAATGTTACAATGTTCCAATGTTACAATGTTGCAAAGTTTACAAAGTTTACAATTTAATCAATGTTTATTCAATGTTACAAAGTTTACAAAGTTTACAATTAGTGTTTACAAAATTAAATTAAGCTTTTTTCATTGTTGCTGAGAGTCTTGGCAGCAAGTAAACACTACAATTGAATTGATGCCCTGCCTGCTACACTAGTAGTTTACTGTATTATAGCAGACAGTGCTCTTCCAGTAGTATAATGTTCAAGAATATTTAGTATTTATATAACATTTGTGAATCAATATTATTGCCAATTAAAATTGAGTAATAGTAATAATTAAATGTTTACAATCTAATAATGGTGTTAATTAATTCTATTATAGACAAAGGAAAAAAAATGATCTGAATAGGATATTTAATAAAATAAAATAAAATAAAATAAAACAATTAAAAGTTTTTAGAAAGATGAAAGTAAATGTTCTTGTAGGATTAGTATTTTAGTAAGTAAGTAAGCAAGTTGTAAAAAGTACCATTATTTCATCCGATTATCCCGAGGAGGTGGGTGAGATGGACTATCTATTGCAGGATTATGCATATTGTTTTTAGGAGAAGGTTCAATTCAGGCTAACCAATATTTTTCCAGGTGGCTTGCGAGGCGAGAAATTGTATATAGCCTTTAAATGTAGGTTTTTTTACAAATCAACGATTTCATTTGTGTTACAGTGTTCGTTGACAGTGAAGCGGTTTAAGTGGCGTGGGGAGGATGGCCGCTTTAGCATGAAGCAATGCCGAATTGGGTGGTGGAAGTGTAGGGCCGATTTGGAAGCTATTCTTCACAAACCAGCGGAAAGTCGCTGCAAAATGTGAATTAAACTACTTTTTTTACTCAAATCTAGATACCTTACAACAAAATATATATTTTTTATTTTGTCACTGCATTACATTGTACTTTTGTAAATAATTCTAGTATAATTATCCATCTACACAGAAATAATTATCTGATCGGTTCATTTATACTTTAAAATCCCGGTCCATATATCCTTGTATAAAAGGAAACACAAGGATAGATGAACCGGACTCTTAAAAATAAACGTCAGACGCAATGCAATATTTTGAGGTAAGGTACGATCTTTACACCTGCCGAATCATGTATATATTGAAAAGATTCACTTAAATACCAACATTACTACAAATATCGTTCACCCAATGCGTAAAATTTTCACGAGATTCGTAACAATTTCACCAAATTAATGACAGTTTTGTTGTTTTTCTGCGGTAGAACACACTCAAGAGACATACACGCTGACAGCAGTTGTAGAAATAGTACACATTTTGCGCTCTTGCGGATAGTTTATAATAAATAATAGCTTAGATCCATTTCTCTAGCCGGTCTAAGTCTCCCCGAATTACTAACTATTTATTTTTTAGTATTGCGAGTTCTTCGGAACTTAATTGTTCCTTGATAATTACTCTTTAATAAGAAGACTATGTATTACCGTAGATAAAGCTGACTGTGACTGCTGGTTCGGCAAAAAGATGATTATAATTTATCAGACTACATGCAATGATAGTTTTTTCAAAATATCGATGCACGTATTTATTTTACTTTTAGTTTACAGATTGTTGGTATAGACGTACCACTATAACTTGGCGTGCGAGGGAGGGCGTCGCTGTCGCGTAACAGAAGTTGTCGCGGTGTAAATTTATTACACAATACATAATGTACAGAATGTCCGGTGACCGGTGTCATATTAAATACAGTACTAAAGAAACCATGCAGTAATGGCGGCCGTTCCATCTGTCAAACTGTCAGACGGTAATATCGGTCCATTATTCGCTTTTTCAGCTTCGCAAAACTTTAATACTTCATTGGCAATTGTTCTTGCACCATCCCGGACTGTTTAGGATGTTTTGTATAATTCAGTGTATACTGGTAATCAACATGACACAGCTTGCGCTCAAAGACGAGAATGAACTGAATGACAGGGCGAGGGGTTACCGCCGGGTGCGGGCGGGGCGGGTTTTAGTTCCAAATTCGCCGCACGCCAAGTTATGTTGGGCAAGCAATAGATGCCCTCATTATCCCGATGGCTAGCGTAAAATTAGTATACATTTTTATTAATTGAGGAATAACATGTTACAGAATACACTTATGGATAAGAAATTCGGATTAATAGAAAATAAAATAAAAAAAGTTATGTTACAAAAAATGTTAAAGAAAGTAAACGAGAGAACAAAAACGATATATAAAATGAATGTATGACTATGCTTGGGTTCCAAGATCTGTGGGTCACGCTTATATTATAAAACTACAACCAGACGGTATGAACTTATATTATAAAACTACAACCAGACGGTATGACTTATATTATAAAACTACAACCAGACGGTATGAACTTATATTATAAAACTACAACCAGACGGTATGACTTATATTATAAAACTACAACCAGACGGTATGACTTATATTATAAAACTACAACCAGACGGTATGACTTATATTATAAAACTACAACCAGACGGTATGACTTATATTATAAAACTACAACCAGACGGTATGACTTATATTATAAAACTACAACCAGACGGTATGACTTATATTATAAAACTACAACCAGACGGTATGACTTATATTATAAAACTACAACCAGACGGTATGACTTATATTATAAAACTACAACCAGACGGTATGATTTCCAGGAATTCTGTACTTACCTAAGCGCTGAACTTCACAGATTTTTAGAAACGCCGCAATTTTTAGTAATAATTTATTTTAGGTACCTACATATATTTCAATTAAGCATTAAGAATTTACGTTTTGTTATATGGTATAAAATGTCAGTACATAGTGATTCCACGTGAAATCACCTAGGTGTGGTTGCTTGACCATTTCAGATAAAAAAAAAATTACCGCAGGTAACCCCATTTGTGTGAAACTAAAACTAGTATTTATTTTATTTTTACCTGCAACCATCGTGAATCTAGGATCAACCTTCTTCAACAGACAAAAACGGGATTTTGCAGTGGTTTTGAAAAAAATCTTCTTTTCCCATAAAAGATTTTGGTTTTCACTATCATAAAGAAGACACAATATGATTAAATAAAATGTTTAGAAATGATAGAAAATATTATAAAAACTAATATTGACATTCTAAAGGAGCGGATGAATAGTAATTAACTTATTCAAAAGTTCAAAAATGTAATATATTATCTACTTTGAATCCAGACAAAAAACTCGTCAAATAGACATAAATGTACACATTGAAACACTTTCTTAACTAGAACACAAAAAATACTTAAACAGCTCATCTCAAATAGATACCTCAAATACAATAAATCTACATACAAGCGGTGACTAAAAATTATCCGACATTTTTACAGGTGAATAAATCGACGGTACAAGCGCGAAACCTGAATAAGCACGAAAAGCGCATAAGCGCGAAACCTGAACATAAATTGTTCACTGGGAAAATCCAAAAGAAACATATAACAAGAGATTATACAGAATTGTCCAATATCGCCCATGATGTGTCACATATGTCTTAATTATCAGATTTTTCTGTTATTTTTTAATGGCGGTGACGTCATGTATGATGGGTATACATCATGTATGTAGATATTGATCGAATTATATTAACTTTATTTATCTTGTAGGTATAATTTTCGTGACTACAATTTTGTTATTAAACTAATAAATTAAAATAATTATATCATTTATTTATTGGAAATGGCATTTTGTATGGCTGTTTGTAATTGTTTATTGATTATTTTCAATAGCGTGTATGGCGAAAAGAAAAGAGATTATATTGTGCCAAGAATCTTTAATAAATTAGGTAAAAAACTCTTTGAGATGATGCAAAACAAAAAAACTCCATTGGCTTCAAAAAAGTACAAGCTAAAAGAATATATATTAAAGCTATGTACCTAATCTTACATTAATTTATAATTACATATCATGTATCACTTGTAAAAAAACATGCAACACTCGATAATGACCTACTATCTTCATTATAAAATAAAAATTATTGTCAAATATTGAAGGCAACCATGCCATAAAACTGCTGTGCAGTTTGGCATATGTTTAATGTAATAAATATTTAAAAAAAAAAATAATAAATATATTAAAAAAAAAAAAACATTGGCATCTTTCAGAACAGAACACAAATAAATTAATCGCCTCTGGCTAGTGCTAATAAACATTTCTTCCGAAATACAAAATAAATAAAATATTTTTAACAGTCATGAAATAAGCATTTTTATTTAACCTTTACTTTAAACCCATTTTATTAAACCCTTTTTAAAACGAAGTATTGTGACAATTTAACCGCGAAACCTGCTAAAAAACATTCCATCGTATCTATGGATATCTTTCAGAAGTTCTAAAATAAACATTAATGCTCGATAACTATTATTAACGATAAATAAAATACTTATTTATAATTCTGCGTAACATGCTTTTCACATACCTACCGCGAATTCGAAATCCCCCCAAAAAAAACAAACAAAAGATCGAACCTCCTGAGCTTGATAGGCCTTAGATATTTCCTGGTTTAGAATGTCATTAAAATTATGATTTGTGAAGATTGTGCGAATGATTGCGGAGCCTTTATATTTAATTCTCGGACCGAAATAATGAATGCAAATGAGGCGATATTCTCCACCAATGGCGAACGCGATAAAGATGCTTGTTGTAACAACACCCAGCTAAAACAATGACTGAATGCACCATGAACTTTGACCCGAGAATCGGAATTGGAAAGATAAATATAGCCATCTTGCTTTTTGGACGACTCCCAAGGCCCTGCGGGTGACCTTGCGCGCGTGTGTACCAACCCGCGGGATCCGAGTCGAGTCCTTGAACTATTGCATCCTTAACACGTTCGAGACAGGGGACTAATACCAGTTTGCTGTTTTTTTCTTTTATGCAATTTGTACGAAGCATTTGTGACTTTGACCCTGATAACTTTTGAATGTTGTCAAATGAATAGTATCGATGTTATTTCTATGTTGAAAAGTAATTAAAAATTAACTTTAAATATAAAATAATAATTACACTACGTAAAATAGCGCCAGAAAGGCAGTAAAGAGTCATAGATTAAATCTTTGGCATAAACTTTTGCATTGTCACATTAAGCTCCGGGAATATGCTTGTCGTAAAAGCCCGCCTTATTCCAGCATACAGCATTGATGCATATTAGAGAAAGATACCTACTGGCCCCTTATAATAGACACGCCACAGCTTAATGTTAATAATTATTACTTAAATACTTACTTTTCGCTTCGCACCATATCTTACTTATTATGTACCTGCATGTAATCATTTCTGTTTATATAACCATATCCTCATTAATTTTTAAATATCGCTTGCATCATAATTTAATACACGTGTACCTACTAATATGGAACGTGTGGTACTGTAATAACCTCCCCACATACTGAAATAAAATGTTATTATTAATATACAAAATATAATAATAAAAATTGTTATTAAGTTGTATCTTCTTTTTCAGACTACGTGGTCCAGAAGACGTTTGGACAAACCGATGTTGTTCATCAACATCGAAGGCACACAAGCAGGAGGGTGGAGTCCTACAAGATGGACGGACCAAATAAAACAAGGCAGCATCACATCACATCACAAGATCCGAATGGAGAAGGATGCTTAAAGCAGCCACGGAAGGAAAATAACACTTAGCAGGCTTCAAAGAAAGGTAAAATAATCTTCTTGCCCGTGTCCCTATTGACACAGCAACGCGGCCGTGAGACCATGCTGCAGGATTACGAATCATCATTTCTATTGGTGGCTCCTTGCATTATTTGTCTCCATCCTTCAGGTCTGGGCTATAATAGCTGGTCAATTATATAAAAATCCACCGCTGATAGCCTAACGGAAACCATTCTTCGAATACTTTCTCTTTTTTCTTCCTTTCTTTTAACTCATGGCGTCTACTCGCTTGTTTTCTTGACGAAAAAACTTTGGATCGATTTTTAAACCTTTTCCCTTGATCCAATCGAGCTGAAACTTTGCAAGCAGACTCTTGGCAACGATCAAGTCTCGAAGTCCAACGCGTAGGTTAAGCGTCTAACCAGTTTCCACTAGTAAATGAGAAAGGGAGTATAATAAAAACTTGGTTTTCATGGGTTAGTTTTTTACTCACTTTATTTTATCTCGTGGCGTCTACTTGCTTACCTGCCGTTGAAAAAACTTTGGATCGATTTTTAACCCTTTTCCCGTGATCCAATCGAGCTGAAACTTTGCAAGCAGACTCTTGGCAACGATCAAGTCTCGAAGTCCAACGCGTAGGTTAAGCGTCTAACCAGTTTCCACTAGTAAATGAGAAAGGGAGTATAATAAAAACTTGGTTTTCATGGGTTAGTTTTTTACTCACTTTATTTTATCTCGTGGCGTCTGCTTGCTTACCTGCCGTTGAAAAAACTTTGGATCGATTTTTAACCCTTTTCCCGTGATCCAATCGAGCTGAAACTTTGCAAGCAGACTCTTGGCAACGATCAAGTCTCGAAGTCCAACGCGTAGGTTAAGCGTCTAACCAGTTTCCACTAGTAAATGAGAAAGGGAGTATAATAAAAACTTGGTTTTCATGGGTTAGTTTTTTACTCACTTTATATTAACTCGTGGCGTCTGCTTGCTTGCCTGCCGTCGAAAAAACTTTGGATTGATTTTTAACCCTTTTCCCGTGATCCAATCGAACTGAAACTTTGCAAGCAGATTCGTGGCAACGATCAAGAAGATCTATCAAATTTTCGTTAAAAAATAATAAAAATAAAGTAAAATTTTTGATTTTTCAAATTTTTGATGGTTTTTTTCTTACAAGTTGTATGGAGATTCCGACGCATTTGGTAGACAAGAAACCCGAAAATGAGAAAGGGAGTATTGCAAAAACTTGGTTTTTATGGGTTACTTTTTTATATACATTTGAAGTAAGAATAAAGTATTTTGTCCAAATAACAGCTGGCGACAACGCGAAGCGTGATTCTCAAAAAAATTAAAAATAATTTAAGACTTGTCACGGTACTGCGAGGCAGTAGGTATTTGCTATTTCACAACTTGCCTAGCTTGTATGCAGGTGTACAATTTAATAGCGGGTATTAATAATTGAAGTATGCTAATAATTAAATAATCTCATTGACAAAAAACTTACAATGTTGTGCTAATATCGTAAAATTCTCCACATGTTTTTGCACGAGACATCTTATTTCTCCTCCAGTCAGACGCATGAAGAGGCCGATGAAGCGGCTATATGGAAATTTTTGTGAAAGTTTTGTCAATGCAAAACATTGAGGTATTTCAAAAAATCGTAACAGGCTTTTATAAATATACTAGCGGTCCGTAACCGGCGTTGCCCGGGTAACAGATTTAGTTTAAAAGAGGTAAATAATTAGTTTAGTTAGTGAGAGTTGGTTGGGATGTCCGAGAGAGTGGTGGGAGAGATACATATTTTCATCGGAGTTGTAAAATGCAATTAAGAAATTCTTGGTTCAGTTCTGTACGATTGT
>JADDOH010024765.1:0-136868 GCA_016648135.1 Agrypnia vestita | reverse complement strand
CATCCTGCTCAAAAAAGAGGTCTCATCAACACTTTTGCCACGAGGGCCAAAAGGATATGCCAAGATTAATATCTACAGGAGGAAATGTTAACACTCAGCGACGCACTGGAAGGCAATGGTTACCAGAAGCGACAGATACAACGCGTCATAAGTACGAGGTCTGTTCACCCTGAAAAACATACAGACCCTGAGTGCAAAGGCATCGCCTTTCTGCCTTTTGTCCAAAGCGTTACAGACAGAATTGCCAGAGCTCTCAAGAAAAGAGACATTAAGACAGTTTTTGGTGCCAACCTCAAAATTAAAGATATGTTGAGATCAGCAAAGGATCGAGATCGCTTAGAAACGGACGGTGTGTATAGACTCGATTGTCAAGACTGCGATAAAGTATACGTGGGGCAAACTGCGCGTACCATTTCCAAAAGGGTCAACGAGCACAAACGGGCATGCAAACTCGGTCATCCAGAAAAATCAGCACTGGCTGAGCATTTTCTGGATACCGGCCATCATTTTGCATTCGAACCGAAAATCCTTGGAAAGCCTAAGAGTCACCATGCGCGTCTTATCAAGGAAGCACTAGAAATCTACAAGCATCCGATAAACATTAATAGAGATGATGGTCTCAAATTAAAAACATCTTGGTATCCGGCGCTTCAAAGTCATTCTCGTCGCAGACTCCGCAGAGATAGTGATCAGACAACAGATGAATCATACATACAACACAATACAAACACATCATGACTTCGGCACGGTATTGCAAGCCGATACTTAACCACAACACCAACATTCAAGACAACACATCAGCCCTGATGATGGACCCTGCAATGGGATCCGAAACGTCGGCCCGAAAGGTCGTAACAACACGGCATAATACCCCAGTAAACACTCAGTTATTAATGCTACAAGTACTATTACAAGAATAAGGTTTCAATGATTGTCAAATCAGTCCTGAGTCAAGAAAGTCACTTTATATTACATACACATACATACATACTTTGATCCAGCCAGAAATCAACTGACAGCATGAGATGAGTTTGAACATATTTATTAAAGGCATACAGACGTGGCTGGTCCAGCTACGCTGATGGCCATTTAAAAATTATGGAAAGGGCAAATGAAAACAATGCAATCCACTTAAAACATTTATTTATACAACAATAAAAAAAGACATTAATTTAAAATACAGTACACAATTGACAGAATTATACAGTTAACAGTAGAAAGAATACACACAAAAAATAAACATAGAATTATTACCCTACTTAATAAAAAAATCGGTTATTTTTTTATTAACTAATTTAGTCGGTTTCACTCTTTGAATCAAGGACTCCGTGTATAAAGCCCTTGTAAATCATCTTGATCAACACCATCCAATTTGCAAAGAAATTTTTTTAATTTTTCGATACATTTGAATGCTTCTTGACAGTTTTCACATGTCACTTCCTCTTGTATATTTTCGCAATCCTCGTCAGACGCCTCGTCTTCTTCTTCATTTTCTGCACCCATTATGTCGTCCGCCGTTAATGTTTCAAATGTACTAACACTATCATCAATGCACACGTAATTATCGAAATCCATTTCACAATTTAACACACTCCATTCTCTGCTAATATTTTGCATGCATGTCTCGGGAACATCCATTCCGACTGCGCCCTGGGTGAGGCCTGATTTTTTGAAACAATTAATTATAGTCTCTTTTTTGACCTCAAGCCAGGCCTTTGCAATGTAATGCAGCCCATCCAACACATCAGCCTTCATTTTAGTTGGATCTAGCCCCCTATCTAATAACATCACCGCCTTCTGCACAAGATTTTTTCTATAATTTGCATTTAAATGTTTTAATTATACCCAAGTCTAATGGCTGCAATTCACTTTTGCAGTTTGGCGGAAAAAATGACAATTTTATATGGCTCAGCTCTGCTGATTTGGGATGAGCAGGGCATCTATCTAGGAATAATTGAATTTTTCTATTTCTTGCCGCCATTTTCCTGTTTAAGTCCATCAACTCTGTTTGGAATGTCATCCGAGCATTCTTGTTTGCTGTATATTTCGTCGGCAAACTTTTGACGTTCTTAAAACAGCGCGGCTTGGTGGCTTTCCCAATGACCAACGGTTGAAGTTTTTCACTACCGTCGGCATTGACCAGTAGAAGGATAGTCATTCTGGCTTTACTGAGTTTGCCGCCGTCAATGTTTTCGATGGCAAAACATTAAAAAACAAAGCCGTTTCATCACAATTAAAAATATTTTTCGGCTCGTAGCCTGCAATCAAATCTGGAACTTCCTCCCGTTTCCAATATTCTACATTATCTGCGTCGACACTAATACTTTCACCACAAACATTATTGTACACCAAGTTGTGGCGATGCTTAAATCGATCGATCCATCCGTTGGAGGCCTTGAAATCTGGGATGTTCAATCTGGCTGCAATGTGTAAAGCCTTCTCTCTCAGCACGACACCACCAACGGGAATGTTGGCGGATCTCGCCGACAGAAACCACTCCTTTAGCACATTTTCTAATACATCATATTGCGCGGTCCGCGAATATTTCCTCTTTTTTGAAGCCGAGCCACCACACTGGTTAACACTTTCTTCGATGGCATTTCTATTTTTCACAATTGTATTCAATGTTGACACTGAAATGTCCAATTCTTTCGCCAAATCCACACGCGTCCCGATGTGTTTATCGAAGCGCTCCAAAATTGTCATTTTGTTTGAAATTGTTATCGATTTTCTTTGCCGTTGAGTTAACGTTAAAGTTAAAGTTAAAAAAGAGTTAACACATAACGGTGTTACAAAAACGGTGTAATAACAACAGCGTAATAATAAAGATAATGATAAACAAGCAAAGTGTAACAAATATAACGATAAATAAGCAAAGTGTAACAAATATAATAGTAAATCAACAAAGCGTAAAAACAGGAGTGCGTAATTTTTAAAACAATGAACGAACGGGCAAAAGCGGCGGCGGACGGATGTGTAATGGCGCGGATGGATGTGTAATGGCGCAGATGGACGGGACGGATGCGTAATGGCGCAAGCACGGTGCAAGTATTGTCGATGGCATAGACAAAATGTGGTACCACTGAAAAAAATTGTACCATAAATAATAATATGGATACGACTTACGATAAAAAAAAATCCGAAGATTACTAGTTTTTATGTTGTTAAGTTTACTGTTGTCAAGTGTCAAAACGCCAAGTTTTTGATCAGTGTAAAAAGCGGGAACACATTTTTTGCACTGACGTATATGGCGGGAAAAGTTTGTATAGGCTTGTATAAAGGCGAAACGGGACCAGAATTTTTCGGTGTGGAATGCGGGAAAACGTAAAATTGAGGAACGTAAAAATGAAGTTTTACTGTATTAATAATTATCTTCTCTTTGATCTCAAGCCAGGACTTCACAAGTAATGTAATAAAACACATCAACTTACATTTTAACTGGGCCTATCCCCCCGTCTAATAAAGTTACACGTCTTTCTTCTGCACAAGATTTTTGCTATAATTACATCTGAATGCTTTCATCATGTCCAAGTTTAATAGCTGCCATTCACTAATACAAATCGGCGGGAAAAGTGCCAGTTTTACATGGCTTAGCTTTGTTAATGTGGGATGAGATGGCATCTATCTAGGTACAGTATAATATTTATATTCCTTGCTTCATTTTTCTGTTCAAGAACATCAACTCAACCTGAGGTCATCCAAACATTAGTTTTTGCCATATAGTTGTTGTCAATCTTTTGACGCCATTGAAACAGCGCGGCCTGGTGTATTTCCCAAAGGCTAACCGGCGAAGATTTTGACTATCATCAGCGTTCACTAGCAGGAAGACAATCATTCTGGCTTCGCTTAGCTTGCTGCCGTGGCAATTTTCTCCTTTGAGTGTCAATTTTCTATGGCAAAACATTGAAGAACAAAGCCATTTCATCGCAATTGAAAATGTTTCTCGGCTCGTAACACGCAATCAATGCCGGAACATCTGTTTGTTTCCAATGTTCTGCATTAGCTTGGTCGACACTGTTACTTTCGCCACAAACATTCTTGTATACCAAGTTGTGGCAGTACTTGAATCGGTTGATCCATATGTCTTTGAAATAGGTAATGTAAATCCCGGCTGCAATACGTAACGCCATCTCCCTTAGCACAACACCAACAACAGGAATGTTGACGGTTCTTGCAGACCAAAAACCACTCCCTGAACACCTTTTCTGTTTTTTTTTTTTTTTAATGTTGATATTGGAATGTTCAATTCTTTTGCCAAATAGACGCGTGTCCCAATATGTTTATCAAAAGGCTCTTGTCGTGCAAAATTTTCACATTGTTTGAAATTGTTAATTCCTTTATCCTTGAGACTTAACAACGTACCTAATAAAAAACAATAACAAAGTGTAAACGAGCCATAACAATGATAATGTTCCATAAGCAAAGTGTAACAATTGTAACAATAAATCAGCCAAGTGTAATGATAAAAATAACAAAGCAACGGCATGAAATCTCAAATGAACAGAAAATGCTTGTGGATGGATGCGTTAAGACGTGAATGAGTGCAACCCTTAACAATATGGCGGATGAGTATATTCGTTAGAGGCATAGACAAAATGCAAAAATCATTAACGATTAAAAAAAATGTGAAGGTTACGTATGAGTTATAATATTTTTAAGTTTCCTCTTTAAGTGTCAATATGCTGAGTTTTTGATTGGTGTAAAAAGCGGAATACATTTTTTGCACCGATAGATACAGTGGAAAAAGTTTGTGTTTCTATGAAGGTGGAACAGAACAAGAGTTTTTGGTGTAAAATTGCGGCAAATTATAAGGTTTAGGACCGTACCAGCAAAGTTTTATTGCAGATGTATTTTATAGGATAATCAATAGAATTATGAAAAGTTCACCGAGATGTGGAGTGTAGAGAGGATGGTAATGAAAATATATGAGGAGAAGGACAATAGAGGATGTCTGCATAAGTATACCAGATATCGGGAGATAGCCCTTTAAGAAGCTTCCACAATTATTATATGCGTATAAGATATGGAACAGTGTGTATAGAAGCTATCCTTTCTGCATATACCTGTGGCATGATGTTAAGTTAGTCAGTTTAATTAATATTTATCTGTATTAATTTTACAGGCAAGAGTAAGGACTCAAAGGGCAAGGAATGGCGAGAGGGCAAGGATCCCAAAGACCTGAGTTCCATGCAGGCTGTGGCTGCTCTGGGGGTGGCTGTCATAGCCCTCGGCGAGGAGACCGGTGCGGAGATGTCCACCAGGATATTCGGACAACTAGTAATACTTTCTTCTGTTGCAATTACTTTATGACATATTCTAACCTATTTTGAAAATAACAATATTATTTTTTGGGATTATTACCTCAACACTCAAACATAGAGAAGCATCAAGATATCTGTCAAATGTCAATGTTTCTATCATTGTGATGAAAATATTGGCTTCAATTTAATATTTGAACTCTTAATATTCATAAAAAACTTATTTCTTAGACAAAACTCCAGATTGCAATGACTGATTTGGGTGATGATATAAATGTCGCTTTGACGTCAAATAAACTTTTTTAAGAACACCCCGAAATCGTGGAGGTCCGACATTACAATCCATGTACATATGTGTTACCACAAAATAATGATGTAACTATTTTAATTTAAAATGATTTATATGCCACTAGTGCACAACTGTTGGGTTTTAAAAAGTGATATTACACCATTGTATATTATGTAGATATAAAAATACAAGATGTAATTTCTGCTTCCTGTCTTTGGTTTTTAATGATAAGTATTTATGAATCCCTTATCCTCCACTGTCCCCTCGCTCAACCTATCACACTAATTACACTCGATTCACAACTATTTTGCAAATAAAATTCTAAATGTCGTAAATGTAAATTAATTGAGAAATTTCACGAGCATAAATAAATACGTCAAGTCTATTTTTGAGTATTGGATTAACAAACGCCAAAATAACAATATTGCTGTTTTGAAATAGGTCAGATTTATTGTTGTTTTATTTTATTTATATGTACTGGGATTAATAATGCACCATTACTAATGATTTTTTTTACATCCAGGGTCGCTACGGAGAACCCGCCATCAGAAGGGCTGTCCCCCTCGCCATAGCACTTTGCTCCATTTCAAATCCACAACTGCCTGTGATAGATGTTCTTAATAAATATTCACACGACGCCGATGTAGATGTAGCTTACAACGCCATCTTCGCCATGGGTTTGGTGGGAGCGGGCACAAATAACGCTAGGTGGGTCTATATTATATGAATTTATCCTGTAATAATGAAAACATTTATTTTGTAGTAGGAGATTAATTGTGGTAATTTCCCCTTAAAATACATTATTTGCGCCAAGTCCGATAGTTGCAATTCTTTAACATTGGAAATCACGTGTTAACCTTTCCCATACTATCGTAACTAAATACCATAAATTCAGTGCACGTGCACTTGACTTTTGCTAATTTTAATGAGCCTGGGGCCGCGTCGCATATATCCGACGGAGCGCGACTGTCCCCAGGGGCCGCGTCGGATATATCCGACAGGCACAAAATAAATTATTTATCGACGGCCGCGTATCGAATTTGAAAAACGTAATTTTTTCCCAATAGAGAAATCCTGTTGTGACCTGTCGTTCCATTTTCGACTCAAAAACATGGCCGATTATAGCTTAAATCAACACTCAAAGTAGAAGTTTTTCGGTCGTCAAAATCGTATAGAAAAGTTATAGATGTCGCCCTAAACTCATGTTGTACGATCGAAAATTATATAATGAAATAATATTCCGTCGTCGTCACGTCCTTAGTACGCGAAAGACACATGCGTGGTACATGCAAAAATCACGTGTCTGTCGCCGTGTCGATCTATTCCGTCGTCATGTGCCCAGCGCGCGAAAGACGTTCACGTGTATGGTACATGCAAAAATCACGTGATTCCGTTACCATGTCGATAGGAAGGGTTTTTTATTTCTTCAGTTCGCGCCCAGCAATCACAGTTGGAACACGGATCTACGCGCGGATAATATATACATATATTCGCGATATTTCTTGGTTTATGGTGCAATTTGATACAAACAGTGATTTATTAACAAAAATACATTATTTATGTTGCGTTTATTTGAGAAATGTGTGTGTTAAATGTGGATCATATGCTTCAAAATTTAAAGTGAAACAATGGCGTAGTGTTTTGTGTGCGCGGCACGAAAGCAACGGAAGGAAACATGTTATATGTGTTTTGAGTGTGATGTTCCGTTGTGTGCCGTGCCGTGCGACAAAATATACCACACAGAAGAAAATTTTTAGGTAGGATATCAAATAATAATAGTAGTGTATGTAATCGGAAAATGTCGGGTTGGCAACATTATCGGAATTCAAAAAAAGATTATTTTTTTAAATTTTTTGATAAAAAAATCATTGCATTTCGACACTTACGATAAAATAATATGAATGTGTGTGTTTTTTTTTTAATTTACGCATGTTTTCATGGTTTTTTCGTAAAAAGAAAAATCACAAAAAATTCCGAAAATTTACGGCCCTTGCCTATATGTTGCTTTGGAATTTTTAGGCCCTCAACAAGTTAAGTCACATAAATATGAAAACTTTACATTTATTACTTATATATTAATCATTAAAATAAAAATATGCTGAAGTTATTGTGATAAAAATGTGAAAAAACACTGTTCATCACGAATGTCAGCATAAAGACACGTCAACTTGGGCAGCATCACACTGCTACTAAAGAATGTAAATTGGTGATCCAGCACCAGGCGACATGTGCATTACGCACAGCGCATCGCACTCTGTGCACCTCGCACTACTCCCCACAATACGTACGCGCATTGACAAATTAGTATCAATTTCTCCGTGAAAACATTTTTTTTGTCGCGTCCGGTAAATATCTACAGATTGTAATTATTTTATTCAATTTATAAAAAAATTACAGAAAAATTTCTAAAATATTAACTGTTTGTTTACTATATTTGCATAGATATTAACATGATTAGAGACAATTTCAATTCAGTTTACAACATTGAAGAGGAACGATTAAAATTACAATTTTTATATTAGGTCCTTACATATGAAATTGACGTTTTGCCGTACTGGCAAATTTGATCTCAAATATCTTCTCTTTGGTTAGGAATTCCAAATCCAAATTTATACAGCTATTTACTTATGTATTTGTGTTTTGAAAATTATAATTCATTTGTTTTTTCCTCAATTGTTTTTTTCTTTGCGTCACTCAGTTTACAAAATGAAAAACTTGAAATATCGCGTTATTTAAGAGTACGAGTTCCACCGCAGCACCAGGCTGCAGAAACGGCTCGAAGGATTAATGATGTGTATGGCGACGGTGCCGCAAAAGAAAACACAGTGCGTTTTTGGTTCCAACGTTTTCGTTCTGGAAATTTCGACCTGCAGAACAAGCCCCGTGGACGGCCGGAGACCAAAGTTGATAATGAAGAATTGAAGGCTATTGTGGAAGCGGATCCATCGCAAACCACATCCGAGTTAGCTGCAGGCTGCGGTATTAGTGATAAAACTGTTTTAATCCACTTGAAGCAAATTGGTAAGGTGAAAAAGCTTGAAAGGTGGGTACCTCACGAATTGAGTGAAGCAAATCAACAAACGCGCGTTGACTGCTGCGTTGCATTACTCAACCGGCACAATAATGAAGGGATTTTAAATCGAATCATTACCTGTGATGAAAAGTGGATCCTGTACGATAATCGGAAGCGCTCATCGCAATGGCTGAACCCTGCCGAACCAGCCAAACCATGCCCCAAGCGAAAATTGACTCCAAAAAAGTTACTTGTGAGCGTTTGGTGGACTAGTGCTGGTGTCGTTCACTACAGCTTTCTTAAATCTGGCCAGACGATTACGGCAGATGTCTATTGTCAGCAACTGCAAACCATGATGGAAAAGCTAGCTGCTAAACAACCGAGGCTGGTTAATCGCTCTAGGCCACTGCTGCTTCATGATAACGCTAGACCACACATTGCACAACAGACGGCTACCAAATTAGAGGAGCTTCAATTGGAATGTCTAAGACATCCACCGTACTCTCCGGACCTTGCCCCAACAGATTACCATTTTTTTCGAAATTTGGATAACTTCTTGCAAAGGAAAAAATTCAACTCCGATGGGGCAGTCCAAACCGCCTTCAAAGATTTTATTGATTCCCATCCGAATGGTTTTTTTAGTAAAGGGATCGATGAACTACCTATGAGATGGCAAAAGTGCATAGATAGCAATGGTACATACTTTGATTAAATAAATATATTATAATAAAAAAAAATCGGCTTTATGTTCCTCCCATACTAAACGTCAATTTCATATGTAAGGACCTAATATTATTAAAACTAGATAATTAGTAAATTAAAGTTAAAAAAGTTTAAAAATGTCATACATATTTTACCATCCGTGGGACCTGGCCCTTATTATTATTCTTATTCCAGACTTGCAACAATGCTCCGCTCCTTGGCCTTATTCCACGCCAAGTCTCCCGTCCATCTGTTCATGGTGCGCCTTGCCCAGGGACTCTGCCATCTCGGTAAGGGGACCCTGTCCTTGTGTCCCTTGCACGGAGACAGACAAGTACTTAGCCCCACAGCGTTGGCCGGCCTCCTCGTCACACTCACCGCATTCCTCGATTGCAAGAACAGTAAGTCGCCAGAATTTTACTACCATTTTTTCATGTTTGATTCTGTAAAGTTAAAAATTTTCTTTTTCATAAAATTCCACTAATTTGAAATTTACAAATTTAAAAAAAAAAAAGTATAAATGTTGAGAATTATGTTATACAAGAATAAAGGTCAGCAGGACTGAAAACTTACAAAATATAAAAATAAGCAAAAATTATGTGAAAGTAGCGAAGTAGGTCAGCGCTGCAAAACGATATCGATCAGAAATACACGCAAGTACGAATAATAATCACAAAGTGATTTATTTATGGCATTTAATGTTGAAAGGAAGGAGGCAGATCAGTAGAAATTTGTGAAATTAACATGCTCGATAAATATCTAGGTTAAATACAAGTTTTTTTTAATGATTTTTAGTTACAAACAATAGTATTGTTATTTTTGAAAATTGTCATTATCAAAATTTTTAAATAAGTTAAGTTTACCAAAATAATAAATCACACTTTGCAAAATAATATTGAAAACAATTGTTGCACGTATATTATGCAAATTGAAATAAATAAATGCAAGCAGAGACTAAAAATATCTAGAATAACAGATTTATCAGTAATATTTTCTTATAGAAGTTGTGCCAAATACAAATTCTATGATTAGTTTTTAGTAAACTGCCAGCAATTATGTAAATAGCAAAGGCAGTCCTCTATTTGGTAGCGAACACAGCAATATTCATAAAGTTGAAAATTTATTTATACATGTACATAAAAGGAAAACTGAAGTGGCAATTGTTTTTAAAAGCAATTTCAGTAAAATGTAAGTTTGATAGATTTCAGAGAAATTTCCTTGAGCACTGACAGGTTTTATGTATTTATCTCAGAAAAACCGCAGTGGCTTTGCTTTTATGCCCCTCACACTGTTTAACATTTTGTGTACATTCCAGTTATCCTCGGCAAGTCTCACTATTTGCTGTACACCTTGGCTGCGGCCATGCACCCCCGTTGGCTGGTGACCTTAGATGAGAACTTGGAAGCGCTTAATGTCACCGTGAGAGTTGGACAGGTTGGATACATTTTTAAAAAATATGTTAATTATTTTGTGAACCCTCAATATTCATCATTAATCCGTTTCCGAGGGAAGGACGAATATGAAAAAGCAATAAACTAAAAATGGTTTAATAATTAATAATATGACTTGTTTAAAAAAATTTCACTCAAAAATCTATCGCAAATACGTTTCAATAATGTATCACCCGCTCTGTGTGAGCGAATGAATTGTGTCCACACGTGAATTTTTTCTAACAATGTTCTTATTTTACAGGCTGTCGACGTCATAGGGAAGGCGGGTACACCAAAAACCATTGCCGGCTCCCACACGCACTCCACTCCCGTCCTCCTTTCTGTTGGAGAAAGGGCAGAACTAGCCACCGACGAATACATCCCGCTTTCACCCGTAATGGAAGGATTTGTTATACTTAAAAAGAATGAGGAACACATTGTAGCCTCGACGACATAATGTCTAATACGTTAAACTCTTTTTATAATTTAATGTACTGTTAAGTTGTGCTAATGTGTATTTTCGTATATTCAAAACATCTTCATATTAAAAATGAATACATTATTAACAAAAAATGTTTTTATCAGTTCATCCGTACATGTCAGCATCTCATATTAAAAATTTATACTACTTTTCTGTTCTTTGTTTAATAGTTTACTCCTAAATTACCCATATACATAATTCGAGGATGTGAGTGGAGCACATAATAGATGACAATGCCAATGTGCAAATTCACCATTCATCTCATAATTACTTTGAGATGTTTAGTGATTGGTTCTCAAAAGCCGGGTTCCCTCGTTTTTTTTCCATAAGGAAGAAGGAGAAACAAGATGTCTCTCATTGAGAAACAAAATTGAAACACTTCAACGATTTTATAAAAAAAATATGCACATTTTAATCTTTTTAATGATAATGAGTAGCCATTGTCAGTTTAGTTCAATGTTAAAATTAATCAGCAGGGGGCACTGATAGGAGTCAGTGAATGAAACACTGTTGGGATGTGAGTAATGGGATGCTGCATACAGCATCTATCTGTACCAGTTTCCTTTCATTCTGTAGATTACATCATTTGTTTCAGAAGCCAAATAAAGATGTATTGTGACTGGTGATTTAATGTGAAGTGTCTATAATTTACATTGTTTAAAAGTCTTAGATTCAAACCCCGATTCGAAAAGAAATCAAATGGACTGATTTAGTTGCGCTTAAATATTACATTTCTTTTCCAACTACATTACATATTTGATAAGTTTTATCAAAAGTGATATTATTTTGAGGGTCCACACATCAAAGGAAATTAATCTAGGAACATGTGGTAAGTAGCACTTAACATTATAAAAATTATTTGTAAATATTAATTAAAAATAAATTATCTGATTGATTGAAATTAAATTATTGATATGTGTAACGTTGTACATTGATTCCGAAAATTCAAACCTCATAATTTTCTAAAAAAATTCCAACTTTTATCCAAATTATGTGGTGTGTCCACGCTAACTCAAGAGATTTACGAGATCTTCAGTGGTCTAAAATAGTGACAGTTATGAGAATGAGGAGATTTAGATAAGCATGATGTGAGAAGCAAGAACTGTAGGGCTCTAAGAATAAATCAAAGGGAAATTGAATATTGTGTAATAAAAATGTTTTGACTTGATAATATGTATAGCTGAAATCAGGAATCCTGAATAATTCTGTTTTTTTTTTATATTCATTTTAAAAGAATAATATTCATTCTTTTAATTTATCAATGTTAGATAGTTGTCAACTATGTAAAAAATGTACGGAAATGAATAAATAAATTCTTATTTGAAACCTCTGCATAAAGTAAGTGTTGCAAAATGCAAAAGAGCGGTGAAAAAAAATGTTCGTCGCCGACGCATTTCTGGCTGATTTGCCTAGAAAAACACAAGATCCACATGGTACAATTTTGTTTTATAATTTAGAATCTGAAAATATTCATGACAAATATGGAAAACTATTATCCAGAAAGTGATAGGTAAAATTTTTTTTGTTTATTTTAAAGTATGAAAATAGTGTCTCAAACAGACTGTCTTAAAATTATTTCTGTTAATTTTGTTTGTCTAATAATATGAAAATCTTTCTATTACGTTACCATATATCAATTTTGAAGATACCACAATTTCACAAAAAATGACAATATTTTTTTGGAAGATATTATATTATACTCCAAGTGCAAGACTGTCACCACCTTTCTGAAAAAAAAACATTTTTGAGTTAACTCTTAAAAGACTGTGCTAAAAAATACCTTCGGGAACGGTGGTGTAACACAGCGTTACCTGATTAAAAATCGGCATAGTTTTTAATATGTGATAAAATATATGTATATGCGATACAGATAAGACTTTTTAAAGGTCCCTTTATATAATTATGTAAGGTAAACATGAGTAGCTTGTTGATCTTAGGATGTGGTTAGGACACTCGCCTCGTGATCCAAAGGTCGCGGGTTCGAACCTCACTTCAGACTAGCAAGTTAGTCCTATTTTCATAGCACGAGCGTTTAGCTTAGTTTGAAAATAGTAAGAATATTGATGTGACACGTATTCCGTGTTCACATCTCTATTTTTAAAAAAAAAAATTAAAAAAAAAAAACATATATTTGCATTATTTTAGTAAGTTATCATAAAATCATGGCATATCGAATTTGTGTGCGCTAACTGAATTCAACGATGCGGTCGCCAGATCGCCTGCACTCCGTATTTGTCTAACACGTGTTATGTGACTCTACCACACTCTTTCGATATTTTCGCTTTCTCTGAAACCCAAGCAACCGCCATCTCTGTCCTACGTGAATGTGTGGTATTGTCATGCTCTTTCTTGCTTGATTTAACTGCGATGTGCAATATTCTGCTTTCTTTTACACACTGACTGAAAATACGAGAGTAATGAATAAATATTTTTTAATTAAAAAATCTGTACATTCGTAACAGTTTAATTTAGTCATTTTGGTGTGAAAATGTCAATTCGATGATAAAAAATGTGACGTTTTAGTCTTCGTAAATAAGGTAGATATTTCATATTTTCTATGACATGTAGACCTACGTTACATCACCGACACACAGGAGTTTAGAATTGTTGAGTTATGTACCCAAAGATCTTTCCATTGCTTTATGATACATTTGCTTTTGATACATCTTTCTTTAAATTGAATGCGAAGACACCTTTTAAAATGTTATTGTTTTGTTATAAGAAATATGAAAACAAAAACTATATTTTGTCATAATTGATATGCAAAGTGTTACTTTTAATGCCTACAGTATGATTTGAGTTCAAGAACAAAAAACTTTAAACCTCATGTCTCATAATGCATATTTTGGAAAGATGATTAGTTTCGGGTGCGACATATCTCATGTCAATAGGTTAATTCTGTTTGGAACTAATTATAATGATAAATATTACATCACGATATTTAAACACCACAAAATAATCACTCATATTTCCAAGGACAAACTGATTGGATAGCCTTGCATAATGCAAACTTGTGCCTACCCATATTTAAAATGCAACAATAACAATATTGTGACATCCTTCATATAAACTCCTGTTCATTCTCAAAAATAGTATTTTAAACGCTTTGGAATCAGTTATAACACATTTTTGTAAGATATATTACTTAATGGACCTAGAGCCTATATTTATGTGGTTTGGATATATAGTTTTTGCAATAGTTATGATGGTCTTTCTCGGGTGTAAATGGTAAAGCACTTTAAAATTTGTATTATTTTTGTAGTATGTTAAATAATATAGAAAGTTGTGTATGAGAAATGCATTAACAATATTTATACTAATTTCTAATCATTATCGCTCTTTAAATTTCTCTAAAGCATGTTTTTAATTTTAAAGCCAAAATAATATATTCTCATATTAAATATCTCACTATTGAGATGCAAAGTAAAAATGTTACATTGTGTGGGTTCACTTACATTGTGTGGGTTCACGATTAGTAGAGCCAGTTGTTGATTGCACATTTTATATTTTTGAACATTTGGCATTCTATATACCTCACATTAAAAGACAAATATAAATATGTATATGTAATTCTGAGTATGTAAATTTTTTTTTTCAGTTGGAATTTCTGTCAAAAAAATTTTGGATACTGTAAAACGTTTCAGAATGTGGAAGCTGTGCGATCAGGAGGTACTACACCAAGCAATAGCTTTTCCTACATTCCTTCGATAAAAGAAGGCATTTCTTCCTCTGGAGTCAATGAAGGCTTGACCGAATTTAAGTATGACTATTATTGTTTATTCCATGCAGCGGTGAAACGAGTCATTATCACTAACCTCCGAAGAAGAAAAAGATTATCTATTGTTTATGCAAGGGTGTGACTGTTCATGGACTGCAACGAAGCATCACTCTTTTTATTTTTATTTGTAGGTAACAATAAACCAGCAGCATTGGAAAAAGTCTAGGTTCCTAGATCTAAAATAGACACCAAAACTTGTCGAGTTATAATATTATCATTGTGGGATTAACCCACAAATTGAATAGGCAGCTGGCATAAATGATAAATGTGGCGTTTGTTACGACCCATACTCCCGGCCGGAATACCAACGTTGTTAATTAATTTTATGTATATAAAACAACGATTTTCAATGCGTATAAAATAATACATTATACGCCTGGTAAACCTCTTTCCATTTAAGAAAGACAATCAAATTTGTATGTTTAAGCCATGCGTACGAGGCACATTGTTTCGTTAGTGTTTATGCTTGTTAACACCAACACGACTAAAGAATGTGCGTTGTACGCATGGCTTACACATACTTATTCGATTGTCTTTCTAAAATGGAAAGAGGTCTATATAGAATAGAACCCTCATCAATTTGAAATTCAAGGTACCAAAAAAAAATCATAGAAATCCAAAAAAGGTTGCGAAATTCGCTAAAAATTGTAAAACTCATGATAAAGCAGTAAATGTTATGAAAAACATGCGTATTTCTGCATATTCCAAGAAATCATTTTGAAAACAATATTTATTGTACTAATGTAAAGATCGTGAAATTTCTATTACTAACTAAAGTAACTCAATATCGAAATATTTGCTGTTATGAAAAATAAAAATTTTCCATTTTGTTGCATTTTGATGGCCGTAATCGAAAATGTTCACAGTTATTTTCGAATTTAGGGAAGAGCCTTCAATCTTCTTTCGATTTTGACTTTCAATTCTGCTTTTTTTTTACTCAGACCAACACACAGTACAGTTGTTAGAAATACCATGAATGTGAAATAATAAGTAGCACAATGCAGACACTGGCTTCCCACACCGGGGGTTCCGGGTTCGATTCCCGGTGAGGTCACAATTTTAATCTTTGTGATTTACTCAAGCCTGGGTGTTCTGTGATGTATTTCGCTTCTGTAATTGGGCCTCCTGGCCTGTTGAAGCGTAAAAAAAACATTTTAACCACAGAAATACAGCTATTAAAAAAAATGAATCAAACTAAAGAGGAATTTAAAAAACTTTTCTAAGGAAAACAATATACGTACACGCTTATAAGATTGATAAAGTACGAGGAATTAACGCAAATAAAAATATCAACGTTTCTCGAATTATCGGGGTTAATCAACTATGCAATACAAAAATCGCTCTCTAACAATCCGTATTGCCTAATTTAAGAAGAAGAACTATGAAATTAACGATTTGGGACTGTATTTTAAAAATTTTGTATTATGACGTACCTATTTCAAATTATCGGGGTTCGAATTAAAAGGGTTTTATTGTATGGGATAGAAGTCTGGGTCCTGAACTAGACTCGAGATGAGTTGTTCTTTTTAGGTACTTTCTTGTACAATCTTATTTGGTAACATTATTTCCATCGTATCCAATTTTTACTATGATATTTTTTTTATTTCAATATGGGTGACATGAAGTGTTAATTCTGACATAAATTGATATTAATTTGATTGATTAGCCTATAAGATTTAAAACTATTTTATTACTCATCAATAATACAAGACATCAATATTCGTAACATAACTTGAGTACTTGAATGTTAATTTATAAACTTCGCTTTTTTGTTGAGTAAAGTGATAAAAATAAGTTTTGTATGACTGTTATAGTGACAACATCACATCTGACCAGCCAATGATACTGACGAGCTCATATAATTTACTACCAAGTATAAGAGCCGAGTGTGGCTCAAAGAGCTGTCATGCTTCAGCTAAACAAAGGGATGTGTATCAGCCATCGACACTGAGTTCTTCCAGGTGTAAAATAATTGATCATAGTTACATTGAAGATGATCAGCATTCTATAAATTATCTTATGAACAGGTATGCATGCAAATTATTAATTTTAATATATTTGTAGGCTTTCACAGCCGTAAGATTATAGAGTGCCACCACTATAACTTGGTGTGCGAGGGAGGGCGCCCCTGTTGCGAAACAGAAGTTGCCAGGTTGTAAATTTATTACACAATACATAATGTACTGAATGTCCGGTGACCAGTGTCAGAGCCTTCAATATAAATTTGGTCGGGTAACAGCGGCGGCCGCTCTATCTGTCAAACTGTCAGACGGTAATATCGGTCCATTATTTGCTTTTTCAGCTTCGCAAAACTTGAATACTTCATTGGCAATTGTTCTTGCACCACCCCGGACTGTTTTGGTTGTTTTGGACATAATAATTCAGTGTATATTGGTAATCAAGATGTCACAGCTCCCGAGCAAATACTAAATTGTACTGAATTACAGGGCGAGGGGTTACCGCCGGGTGCGGGCGGGGCGGGTTTTAGTTCCAATCTTGCCGCACGCCAAGTTTTGTTGGGCAGGCAATGATGAAAGCTATTTTAGATTATTGAGCGGTGTTGGCTTTGGAAGTACCCAATTCTTCTGGGAATATTTACACAGCTGTCGTGGAAACTAAGGTCACGAGAATGAAAATATGGAAAGTACTTGGAAATGCTGTGAGCAGCACATAGCGGGATGGTTATTTTCTTTTGATCTAGCAGTGATAGTTAAGGCCAAAAGTCAACAGGCAATTCAATAAAGTACTGGAGGTCTATAAATGATCCCTTTAGAGGGAAAACTCACTAATTGGAGTAATTTTGAGATAATGAGGTGAACATTCAACATGTGATATTAAAATTATACAAAATGTTCAAATTACGAGTTTTACCGCTAAATAACTATAAATGGACACGGAATGTTCGCTTACTGATTTTTACCCAGAACAGAGATAGAAAAAATGTGAATGTTTCTATTCCTAACTCATTTCGGCAAATATTGCAGTTAGTGAGTTTTACATCTAAAGGGACGAAATATTCAAATAACGTTGACATAGTTGACAGGACATAGATGATTTATTAAATGTTTAGTGTGTGCTCAATTTAATACATGTTAAAAGATAAAAATATGAATGTGTATAGATTAATATTATATAAGTTATATATAATAATAATAATATATATTTTTTAAAGCTTTAATAAATCAGTGCTCAGTATAAACTCAAGTGATGAGTTTGATAAAGAATACTGCGAGGGACCAACACTGCTTTTAGATGATTGTCAAATAATGTCCAAAGATTCTGAGAATGGCAATAATCAAGAACCACCAATTTCCGGAAATTTGAAAAGAAATAATGCAGACAATATTGGTGGAAATGCACAAATACACCATCAAAATTTTTACGAATCAAACAGATTCCTACCAGAAGAAAATGCAAGAGTTCTTCAGCCTCCATTTTTTTCTAATTATGTTTCAGACATTTTATAAATTTGTATTTAGATAGAAATTAATATAATTTGCTAATAATAGTATTTTGATAGTAAAATATTAAAACCGAAAAAAGTTTTCATGTTTTTAAAAATATTAATTCAATCTTTTTGTAGCATTTGACTACAAAACTATGAAAACTAAAAAGCATTCAAGTACCACTTGCTGGAATATCCAAGTGAATTATATTTACAGTAGCCGGCAAACATCTTGAAATTTTACATCGTAGTGGGGGGAAGTTTGCGCATATATCATTGCACCAAAGAGACCCAAATTTTGTCTTCTGCGCATTCCCCCACCACGTCAAAGAATTTCAAGAAGTTTGCCGGCAACTGTACCTATATTTATTCCAATAATTACCTATTTTAAAAAGTATACAAAAGTGAAGAGGATTTTTATTTAAAAATATGCATAAATTATGTAACTGCCATTGATAAATAATATTGGGTATTTGTTTAAATTAATTATGAAATATGATACATATAAATAATGCTGAAACCCACTGACGATTTGGATGGTGGCATCAGTATTAATGAAATAGCAGACACTTTTGAGTATCTTAGAATGTTATGTGTCAAGTAATAAACATTGTAAGATAACATTTTTGGTAACAATTTTAATAAAACTGGTTTGTAATAAAATGTGTTTATTTCACTGCATCCCGGAAAATATTATACACTCTTAGGCCTGAATACAGAGATATTAGATTTAAAGGTTAAAGTACACTTTAAAAGTGAAATTTGCAGTACAAAAAACACTTTTAAAGCATACCTTAACCATTAAAACACTTAAGTATTGTCTCTGTATTCGGGCCTTAAATAATACACAAGAAATATATTTGATCCTAAGCATTTCGAAAAACAGTACAGAAATAGTAGGTAAGATAATAATGGATGGGTTTTTTTGAATGTATGCCTTGGAATGGAGTTTTTGATGCACATATGACATTGTTTTAAATTAACTAAAAAATACAGTAGGAAGGACAAGGCATTTAATGATAATTGAACCTCAAGGAAAGATTTTACAAATTTCGCAATGCCATTGCGGATTTCACAAAAAATCGTAAAATTCATGAAAATGCCAAATATAAGCGTGATTTGAAAAAATTTTTTTCATGTAATATACTTTTCTACGTTTTAGTCTTAATATTACCCAGCGTACAAAACCACTTTGGCGCCATCTCTCGATGAACTCATTAACTATTTTCTAATGATGGTTAATTAACCAGTTATTTTCGGTAGTCATTTGGGATTTGTATCTGATAGTATCAATGATTGATAAATAAAATATAATTGAGCCCTTGCCCGGAATAACGTTGTATCCAACACAAATGTCAATTTTGAGTTATTGATGGAGTTATGTTGGGTATCTTATTATGCATCGTTCAAGGCAGATAATATTTAGGCTTCTGGCTGCATTTTAAAGTTATTGGTTTGTGGAAGAACGTTGTATATTGTTTCTCAAAATGGTGTCGCCGCGCGTCAATATCGTGGAGCGTGATTTAATTCACATGAATAAAGGGAGAAAACAAGCATCTAATGTTTTAAACTGGAAAGATATCAAAGCCAATAAGTTGAAGGATGCAGGAAAGGAGTGTTTATCCAGAAAAAATATTATCAAACCCGCAATTGACCCGCCGGAACATGTTTGTGGAATAACATCGTATACGATTTGGCAGTTCTGATTGATATTGTAATTTCATATGTGACAATATTATTTTGTCGAACATTAACTGATTTTACTCAATCCATATTAATATTTGAAATGCTTTTTGATAATAATGCTGGCATTATAGTGCTCTTTATATCGTAACTTAATATAATACCAATACAAAAAGTTTATTTAATTCCTCGTTCTTTTTCGCAGAGTCGAGTTTGAGCCAAAAATGTTTAAATCTGGGATGTTTTCTCCATTTTAAAGTCAATATAAATATTCAATCAGCATTCAGATTACTGAATTACAATCAAAAAAGTAATCATCTCGTCTTGTGTATTGAGAAATTGAATGTCCAATACCATATTCAGCAAACAGACGGAGATAGGTAATAGTATGTACGAGAGACTTATCGTTCCATAAAAGCTCTTTATCTACTGATGATCCCATCACAATCAGAGCTCGAACCTTCCGCAAAGAATTAGAATCATGGACCTCCTATAGCCTTCTACCAACTCTTTGTGGAAGAAGGGGAAGATTAGCTACCGTTTGGAAAAAAATCATGCAGTTAGGGAGCCCGGAATTAACTTCCAATGTATTCCAATCCACTGCCAATAAGGCTGTTTAAGCTCAAGGACCTCGATGACATTTGTGAATTCATGTTAGATGAGCATGATGCTTTTAAAAGGCATTATTAAGTAAAGCAGAATATATAAAAAATCATTTTGCGGAATAACATTGTTTGTGAAAATTTCATATACAACGTTTTTCCACTAATTCAGCAAGTTTTTTTACAATATATTCAAATTTAATTGTCTTTTCCCCTATTGTATATTGAGACTTGTTAAGAATTATATGTTTGTCATATTTAAAATATAAAATGTAATAAATTGTAACTGGTTTCATTTTTTCAATTTTTCTCAGAATGAATTATTGGATACATTGTCTAGTACCGATGGTTATCCGTCCAATTGCAAAAAATCAATTGTCAATCATTGACGCAATCAGAATGTCACCGGTTAAAATACCATCACTGCTAACTTCTCATAAAAAATTTCCGGATCGTTTTGCTAAAGTTACAAAAGTTGTATAAAAAATAAATCAAGCACAAATTTAAAAAACAGATTTTTTTATTAATTCAATAATTATGTTTAGGTACTGTTTGTATTAATATCTCAATACAATTAAAGTAATATTTCTTCAGTCTTCTTATTTTCTTCACTTACGTTATTTTGGACACTATTTTCAATCTCCTTTTCAACATTTTGAACAGATTCTTTCTCTTCATTAGGTACATTAACAGCTTTTTCTGTATTATCACTATTGTCATCATTACTGCATTCATTCTCGCTGCTTTCATCCTCGTCACTTTCACATTGTGGTTTGGTTGTCTTGGCCATTTTCGCTTTAACTTTAGCGTTTTGTTTTTTCTTTAATCTTTTTGCCCTCTTTTTTGCCGTTCGTTCATCAGCAGCCTTTTTATTAGATTCTAACTTACTGCGGTACTCGTCATCTAAAATGTCCTTGAAACAAAGAAATTACCATTATGAATTAATAGCAATAGATTCTCGATCACCCAGGGTGATAGGATCAAATTGAGAAAACAATTTAAATTGAGTCAAAATAAAAATAATTGAGTCAATTTCTATGTACACATAATTTAAATATACCATTTGATGAGGGTGTGACCAGTTGCATCAAAAGTACACACAGAATCTAAGTGAGCCCAAATAACAATTTGGGAATAAACAGTTTTGTAAGTTTTTCTATTACATCAATTTTGCCAGTTCAGTATTCCCGCTAAGCATTAGAGGCAAAATGTGGACTGTATTTAGTAATTTTACAGAAATATTAATATAATTAGAGTTCACAACACAGGAGAGGAACAATGTTTTCTTTATTTTTTCTGTGAATTAATTGTTGATTTTTAATGTGTACTTTTTAAGATTTTATGGCTCTGTATATTATCAAAATTAATAAAAATTATATACTCAACATGGATAAAGACAGTAAATAAATTCGGGGAGAGTCACTGCAATTTTAACTTCACCAGAGAACGAGGGGTATCATTACCTTTTCACTTTTTTCCTGAATAAATTTTTGCCTTGAATATTCTTTTCGTCTCAGATGCCTGTAAACATGGAACTCTCCAGAACCAGCTCCCGCACTCGAGCCCATCACATTGCGTACAAAGTCCGGGGCTGAGGGCATGTTTTTACCTTTAGGACGTTCAGGGATAATCACAGGTTTTTCCTAAAATTATATAAATATTTAGCATAAAGAAGAGTCTATCTATTTTAAACCAATGCACAGAAGAAAAAGATGAAGCTTTACGGGATTTTTCATCAACTTTTCCAATCTCAATCTTTGTAGGTCCGCGGGGCCTTTAACGACTCTCGGTTTCTCATCGGGATCTGGACGTGACTTTCCCTTTCCTTTTTTCTCGTCCATATTTATTGGTGTAATTTTAATTCGAGGTTAAAAAAAATAACTTTTGATATCGCACATTACTAATTATGTAAAAATTCAGATATGCACAAATGCTCGAATGCAAGCAAATTTATTTAAGAATATATTTATTTATGAAAGCCAAAATAGCTGGAAGATTGACAACGAATTCAATGTTTAAAATTAATCAAACATCCCAAATGATCCCAAACGTCAACAAAATAACCATAGAAAACACTTTAAATGTACTTAGTGACAAGCATAGAGACGAAAACTATCAAGAAACGTAAATGAAAATTTCACCAAGAGTACCTATCGTACCTATTGCTTAGTTTTTTTAGCATCTGGTATCATTATCGTAGGTGTCACCTTGGGAAGGTCAAACTGTTTGTCCTCCGTACTTCATTTCCAGAAGTGAGCCCGACCGGTTATTTAACACATAATTGTAAGTTTCCTCTGAATTTTCTTACTCTTTTATTACAATAATGATTATTATCTTCAGCCTTAATATATTTCATTGAATTGTGATGTAACGATTTGACATCTGAAGAATTCGCCGGCTGAAATTGTATACTTTACCTTTTAGACCGATTTTGTTAGTTTAAATATTATAAAATCAATAAATAATTGTTGCCGGCACAATTAGCTACACCGGACTTGATAATAATTCATAAAAAATACTATATATTAATTTTCGCCATGAAAATCAGGTAAAATATGCTCTGCCCTCTTTTGGTAGTTCCCTAATTTTTAGTAGGGATGGGCGTTGAATGGACGGACTAGTTGAAATCAACCGTTGACGTTGCATCGACGCGTCGACGGTTTACGTTTATCGCATGGACTAGTTGAATTCGTAGACGGTGGACGGCGGACGCCGCGGACGGTGGACGATTCGAGATTCAACATGCAAAGCAACGAGCGAGAGCAAGACAAAACGTCTCCGTTTATTTCTCTCTCATCTCTCGCTGCCGACTTGTAGACGCCATAGACGGCTCGACGGGTAATTTCATTTCATCTCTAAAGTACACGATCATATGGTGCAGATCTGTGTACACGAACAATGACAGAGATTTGAAATTTGAATGCATGCGTAGGGAGAGATAGTCTTAATAAGCTATTATCTATTATTTTTTTACTTGATTTTTTGCGATGTGCACGTGCGACGTTTCGGTGAATTCCCAATTTTACACTGTATAAAATAAAACAATTCTGTTTAATTATTTTATTTTTTATTGAACTATTATTAATTAACAGGCCGGCTAGATAGTTTTCTAAAATCAATATTTTATTCGATCGATCACGACTTCTTATATCTACCTGAAAAGGGATGGTAAAATTTAATTATTGTGTTATTTCTTTACTTTTCAACTTTAGCATATAAATGATAAACAAACTTGTAGGGAATAAAATTTTCTATACCTAACATTAATTATTATATATGTAATATAATCTTGAATTTAGGTTTAATTAATTTTTATTAAAAATTCCCTATTTTCAACTTAATAGATAAAAAAATAAATCTATTATTATTTTGTTTACACCACTTTTTATTGGTTTTTTACATGTTTCGGGAACAATGTTCCTTTTCTCAGATTGAGCCTTAAACTAAAGTTGACAAATAATACAGATATATTTATTTATTAATAATGTCACCACAAAGTGAAAGCCTGACTTTGAAAGATGTATTCTTCAATAAATTTCTAGATAACATCTCAAATGTAAAGTATTTTTAAATTATGTACCGGCAACGGTTGAACCGTCGAGCAGCGTCGCGTCGAACCGTAGACAGTTGACCATCGTCCCGATGTTTAGATAGAACGTCCGCGACGTCCGCGTAACGAAGTTGACGCGTCAACTAGTTGACGAATTCAACTAGTTGATCGTCTCGTCGATGGCCGGACGTGGACGGTCTCGTTTCGTCGACGGTAAATACGTCGACGACCCATCCCTAATTTTTAGGGTTCGCCGGCTTTAATTACTTTGACGTATTTTGATGAGTGTTAAAGAGTATGTAGGCACAATTAGAAAATAGTCAATCTTACTATTTGATTGTTTTTGTCTATGATGTGATATCTTGGGAAACTAGTGGGGCTTTGGAAAGTTTCTCTTTTATAACAGATGAAGTTTTATTATAGAGTATGTGGAATTCGTCAATTGGCAATTAACTTTATGAGCGTAGTGGTTCAGCCTCTGTATTATAATTTTTATAGCAATATTTTTATAATTGTGTTCTGAGAACACAATTACTGGATTTTGTCCACAGAGGGATAATTATTAACTAAGACAAATCATAGAAACCTCACAGAAACGAAGATATTTATATGGGAAACATTTATGGAAGTCTTTATAGGGTGGTCCAGGGCTTATGACCTATATGAGCTGGCTTAAGTGATGACTACACAATGCAACCACCAATTCCACTATAAGAACATATTATCAAAATTTTGAAAGTTGTATATATGTTCTAAGTCTGTATTCTTTCAAATATTTGAAGGGACTATGCTAGAGACATCTATGGTCCTTCCCTTGATATGGTATATATCAGATTTCGCAGCTGGTAATGATACCTCTATTTTTTTAAAAATCAAATTGGTGAAGGAATATGGCGATATTGATGAATATTGCACTGTGTAAAGTGATCACTTAAGCCAGCTCACACACGTCATAAGCCCTGGGCCACCCTATATAGACTTCCATACACTTTTCTAATATAAATAGCTTCCTCCCTGTAAGACTTTAAACTATAATTTATAATTAAAATACCTTGCAATTTAAGTGAAAGATTTTATTTCATAATTAAATTCAACATAAAAGGACTGAAATTAAAGTTTGTTTTTTTTTTTACTAATTTAAGTTTTTTTTTTTCAGATTTCTCAGAAATATAATCAATATGCCGATCAAGAGTATTATTGCTCGTAACATCTATGACTCTCGTGGTAATCCCACCGTCGAGGTCGACCTTGTAAGTACAAATCCTAATGTCATCCAATGTCATCACACCCTAAACGTTTTCAAAATATTATAAAATGTATATAATTGTTTCCCTTCACTGTATACAAGTCAGTTCACTATATATTAACAGTAGCCGTTTCACTTCAATATAATTATCTAAAATCTCCCTCAAATACGATATTATCAATCGTGTTAACTTGTTAAGCTCTCTACTGCAAAATATACCCCCTGGTCCAGCTTTACTTGTGAAGGTGTTATTGCAACTTAAATGGCAGATTAACTTTTTTTTAACATTTCATATACATAGTCCCAATTTTGATTTCGTGACTGTTGAGTGTGCGTGTAAATTAGTGCATTTATCATAAAAAATGAACGCCTGTGAACATAGCTAATATTTCAAATGGCATTTTCTTTACCCCATTATTTAAAACTACACTATTACTACCTGATATGCTTGCCTAATGCAATCGTGGTTATGTATGTATGGAATGCCATGTAATCGTGGTTAGAAGATGTTAAATTCACAAACCAAAAATTCAACAAAGGATGTAGAAACTGTTTCCAGTAACCCTCCCCCGCTTACTAACATTCTGATAAAGGTTACATTACTCTTTGCTGATAGTCGGAACCTGTATCCCGATTCCCTGTATTCTAACCCTTTATTTCTCAGACACTAGCAAAGATTTCTTCAGTTCTGATGAGTCTATTCGTCATCCCCATCATAAAAATACACCTGTAGAAAGCCCTGCCCCCTTAGAACATTCTAAAAACTTTCTAAAATATACATAAAAACAAGGTGAAATAATAATAAGCTATAAAAAAGCCTCTAAGAACAATAACTGAATAATCAATTAGTAGTATGTATATTATTGTTATTTTCTAATGTTCAGGAGGCATTAAAAATACCAAATGAATGCAACAAAAAATGATAAGGATTATTAAGTTACAAACCCCACCTTGGTGAATGTTATCAGTGCATTATTGGAATTTTATTATCATTTAATATAATTTCTTCTGACATCATACTGACTTGACTAACAGATTGAAATTCTTTTTCATTTCATTGTAAATTATATTTGGCTAACTTCAAAATTCCTCAGTAATATCAATTTTCAGAATAATATTTAACAATTTTCTCAAAATGTGGGACTACTTTTAGGATGAATTTTGGAATTGAATGATTCATATAAAGGCAGCTTTTGAAAGGCCAAATGACAAATTTATTGAAGTGTTATTGGTTTGGGATGCATTTGTTTTCAATTAATTTCATACCAATATTTGCCCAGCCATTACTAAAAAATTGTAATTTAAACTATTGCACACAAATTATATAACACATTTGTTTATAACTAACTTCTTGCCAAAACTTTTTACACGAATTATTTGTTGCCAAAGTTTTAGTTTCTGACCTTAGAGTGACCTTACACTTGAATTTTAACAACAGCTGACGAGCAGGATGATTTCTAGAACTAGTTAAAATGTCTAATGGAGTATTTACATTTTCAAATTGAATAAATGTACTGAATTTTTTAATGAATTTTATTGTATCTATTGTTATTTTGTTGGCACATTGAATTTGACCTTGCAGATACTGGCAGGGTCTCAATATAGACATTCAATTTGTTTGTTATTTCTACTTGAACATACATTTTATTACGACAAGGCATACTTCCCCTAAATTACGTAATTTGTTTATTGTTAGTTAATTGATAGGAACTTTTTATGATCAACGTAATTTACATAATATATTGATTACAATAATTATTACTGGTTATAATATGAAGTTATCAATGAAGAGCATTCAAACAGCTAAACATTTTCATTTTATTTATTGGTAGTGCTATATAGCTTTACTATTTTTAATTTTGTTAGGTTAACTTCTTTCTTTCCTCCATGGTGCTGCATCTCAGAGCGGAGTTTGGCATCTTCCACAACTTCTCTCCATTACCTCCTATCTCCGGCCATCCTTTTCTAGGTTTCAGAACTTTCCTTTCTGATTTCACACAGTCCACTCCTTTGTTGGTCTGCATTTCCGCTGGAGCACCGGCGCGATCATGATCTTTGGTGTCTTTTCATCCGGCATTCTTTTAACATATCAGGACCCAATGCAGGATCTACAGAGTCTCACAATGGCTTCCTATTAAGTGAAATTTTTATGTTTGAGGTCCATTTCTATTCTGTAAATTACATTTTCAAGTGTAGGCCTATGAATGTTTCTTATTATTCTTATGTTTAAAAACAAATACGTTCAAATGCTATCCTTTATAATTTTGGCATTATATTGGTGATAGATCACATTGTCTTATTTATTGCTGTGTAACCAGGTAACCGAGTTGGGGCTATTCCGCGCTGCTGTACCATCAGGCGCCTCTACCGGCGTGCACGAGGCCCTCGAGCTGCGAGACAATGATAAGGCCAACTATCACGGCAAGGGAGTGTTGAAGGCCATTGACAATGTCAACAGCATCATTGCCCCGGAGCTGCTGAAGCAGTCCTTCGAGGTCACTCAGCAGACTGAGGTGAGCAATTCAAAGTGTATTTATTCTATGAACGTTTATTTTAACATTAAACAAACAAAATGGTCTACAATTTATCAACTTCGTGCTTAGTGTTCTTTATCACCCCAAGGGCAATTTACAAGATAATTCTAATAATCTATCATTAGATGTTACTTCAATTTAATCATCTTAATATTATTTCATCCCGAGCATTATATCCTCGTTTTATGAAATTAATGAGAATCTCGGAGGAGAAGCAAATTAATATCTATTTTAAAGTGATTTAGGGCAATAGATTTATGAAGTTTGATAAAAAATATATAGATTTTTTTAATTTCTGTATAGGTCAGCTATACAGGTCCGATTGCCCCAATTTTTTTTCGTTCTGTTGATACAATTGTTCCTGACGTATCTCGACATTGGTAGCTAGATTGGATACTACTTTATTGTTGGCTATCAAAAAGCCTACACGTCTTTTGATGAGCTTAGTGAATCAATAATTGGGAAAATCCATGGTCTTATTATGTATTGGGAGCTGCTATAAGCAATAAAATTGTGATGATCTAGATGAACATCTGTCGGAGTGAATAAAAGAGATGGGAGATACAGAGAGTGACTGAGGTTAAACAAGGACGCGTCATCAGGGCGTGGCCACTTAGAGAATAACCGGCATGAGAGCACATACTATTTGAGCTACCTTTTAACTACTATAATAATTGTCGCAATTTATATAAATTATTACAAGTCAATAAATACTCAGAAGAATCGAGGCTTTTATATCTGGACTGCGATTCCTGATAAAGTTCTTCCCTAGACAGAAGGAAGGAATAGCACTAACATCACTAATATGATCACTACCATTTAATAATCAGACAAGCACTAAAAGAATAGGGTTGTACCAAGTCTACTACATCTTTTCTCTATTCCTGTCGCCATCAACACTTTCTATAACTAAAACAGTGCCAAATTCAGGGTTCGAAAAAATCCAATTTTTATACAAAAAATAAAAAATCGGATTTTTTGATATATATCAAAAATTGGATATATGTATATCCAAACTTTTTTTCTCCTTTTTTGCACATGTCGATTGATACAAACTCGAAATAATTTGGAAATTTATTTTTTTATTTTGTAACAGAATTATTATTATTTATTAAATAAATGAATTGCATATTGAAAAAGTTAATACATATATGTGATCATTATATATAAGTTATAAAAGTTGCTTTCTTTGTGTGAAATAAAAAATGGATTATATGAAACCAAAAACAACCGTAACACTTTTTAAAATACAACTAGCGGCATCTAGTAACGACCGCAGATATTAAGAAAAAACAACCTGGAGCATTTTTAAAAATACAATTAGCTCCATCTATTAACGATGGCAGAAAGTTTTTTTGTATATATATCGAAAATAAAAATCAAGCCTTAAATATCGTGATATTTATTGTGATATATATAACATGATATATATCCGCGGATATATCTCCTTGAACCCTGGCCAAATTATAAAAAAAATTGGCATGACACAAATATTCACATTTTGAGAATGATGGGCAAATTGTCATTAAGATAATGAAAGGGATTGTCGGATTTTGAGGCAGTTGCATACAGCAATGTAGCAAAATGATTGGTGATGTAAGGCCACAACACATGATTACCGGGGGAATCAAACCAGAACCTCTGGTATGAGAAGCCAGTATCATGCCCACAGAGAGCCGTCCAGGACTACGAGATATTTTATATAATCCTTTTGATTTTCACAGATTGATCAGTTCATGCTTGACCTTGACGGTACTGAGAACAAATCCAAGCTGGGAGCCAACGCTATCCTTGGAGTGTCCTTGGCAGTGTGCAAGGCTGGTGCTGCCAAGAAGGGAGTTCCCCTGTACAAACATATTGCTGACCTCGCTGGCAACACCAACATCATCCTCCCGACTCCGGCCTTCAATGTCATCAACGGTGGTTCACATGCCGGCAACAAGTTGGCCATGCAGGAGTTCATGATCTTACCCACAGGTTTGTACAATCGTAAATTGCCAAATATATATTTTAATTTACATTAGCGGTTGTCTTTGAACTGAGACTAATTGACCGATGGAGCTAATTATCGTAATTTGTCAGAAATTTTGACTACAATTAGCAAAACTAAATTTTTCACTTCGTGCCACCAAGTTTGCAGAACGTGCTTTCAGCTTTGCAGGCCCAGCTATGTGGAATCAACTGCCTCCAGTGTTGCGATCTATGGAGAACCAGGAACTCTTCAAGAAGAGTCTAAAAACTTGTTTTTTCGGGATGTCACACCTGTAAAGCTCCCTTGAAGCATCTCTTACGCAAAAACGGCACTATATAAATTAACATAAACATAAAACATTATGAAACTTACACCAGCAGTTTAATAACCGAAGATTTATAAATAGTACATTTTTAATTATTAAAACAATTATATTTGTCAATAAAAATATTGAAATGCCTATTTGCCTTCAGGTACATTATAAAATATATATAAATATTGATGTTAAAGTGAAATTTAAACAACCCATGTAGTCGTGTAATGTTTTACAATAAATCGTTTTCAACATACAGTTTGAAAAATATTTTTGAACGCCTCAAACAAGCTCTGTTTTTGATAAGGCTCGGTGGAAACTCTGGCCTTTCTGAATTTTGTTACATTTTGTATTGTGTTTCAGGTGCCACATCCTTCAAGGAGGCCATGAAGATGGGCACTGAGGTGTACCATCACCTGAAGAAGGTTATTAACCAGAAGTTTGGTCTGGATGCCACCGCAGTCGGTGATGAAGGAGGTTTCGCTCCCAACATCCTCAACAACAAGGATGCCCTCTTCCTCATCACGGATGCTATTGCAAAGGCTGGATACACTGGCAAGGTATGTTATTCTTGTGCGATTATTCTTTTTAATTCTGATTTATTAGCAATTGCATTATTGAACTGTTAATTTTTAATTAAAAAATGTTTAATGTTATTATTGAACTGTTAATTTTTAATTAAAAAATGTTTAATGCTCTATATGGAAATTATCACTACTTACTTTGGTAAATTAATTTTTTAAGAAAATATACTATTTTTAGAGAAATCAGCTGATAAAATTTGAGTAAATCTTTCATTTTAGATCGAAATCGGTATGGATGTAGCTGCATCAGAGTTCTTCCGGGACGGCCTTTACGATCTGGACTTCAAGAATCCCAACTCCAACAAGGCTGACTGGCTAACTGGAGAAAAGTTGCAGGCGCTGTACATGGAGTTCATCAAGGACTTCCCCATGGTCTCCATTGAGGATCCCTTCGACCAGGACCATTGGGAAGCGTGGTCCGATATGACATCCAAGACAGACATCCAGATTGTGGGCGATGACTTGACGGTAAGTCTTGATATCATTTTAGATATTTATGTTTGTATACAGATTCTCAAAATTAGTATACGTACAGAGAAACTTTTTTATTTTTATTTTTCATCTCGGAAATGTTGTTTTGAGGGTTATAAAAGAAAAGGCAACAATGTCCTATTGAGGTGTTTCTGAGATAAATACAAATAACTTGTCACTAATCAAGGAAATTTCTCTGGAATCTATGAAACGTACATCTTATTGGAAATAAGTTTTTAAAAAAATTGCCACCTCAGTTTTCTTTTTTTACTTGCATAAATAATACTACGTATTTAACTTTTAGGGCTTGTTCAGACACTTGGGAATCGTACGATTGTAAATCGTGCGCTTTGAAACCGCAGATTTGTGTCATGTGTTCAGACAGCCGCGGTTAATAAGCGATTTGTGTGCGCGAATAGCATCAGTAAATGTCAGTTTGACAGCTCTGGTAGCATTCTCCATCTTTGAATATCAGAGATAAATTCGCTCATAACTTTGTGAACGACAGCCGTGTTCCATGGCAAGATATAAAAATATCATTCTGTCAGATCATTTTTGGTGAATAAACACGTACTTACCTAAAATACTCTTTTTTTTCAAGCTTGGTTTTTGCCAATTTTATTTGAGTAATCCTCACACTGAAGATCCCATATTGCAGGTCTTTTTTCCACTTCATCAATAAAAAGTTCAGTGTCAAAGCGATCCATAAAGCGTGCTCCTATTGTCACTTGCGAATCGTGCGGTATCCGCTATGCAACTGAACACTCTTGAAAGGCTTCATAGTAATAGAATCGCGTGGACCCCGCTCGATTCTATTTATAGCAGTTGAGTGGTGGGCACCGCGCGGTTATATCTAGACATACATACCTACATAAATAAGACCCACGCTATTCTGAAACCGCGCCGTTCCCGCTGTGTCTGAATGTGCACTTAAAGATAAATATTGCTGTCTTTGCTATCCTGTCTAAAATCCACATCAAGCGTCACTTTAGTATGAAGCAGCCATTTTGTCATGTGACACATCCGTGATTGGTTGATTGGTTATCATATATATTAAGTAGATATTGCTGCCTTTACTTTTTACACAACGAGGATATTGCCGTCTTTGCTTTTGATAGTGATTTGGAAACATAGTCTTGGAAGGGTTAGAGCTATACTTCCTATAAAATTTCGAATTCATTACATTCTAAATTAGTATTCCTCGGTGACTGCATTTGTATCATTTATAGTTTTTTCCTTGGATACTTCTGCCTTTGCTTTTATACCCCTCTTTGGTTGTAAAGACAACATTTATAATGGTGACTTATAAAATATTCTCTATCGTCGGTTTCAGGTGACCAACCCCAAGCGCATCCAGACAGGTATTGAGAAGAAGGCCTGCAACTGCCTGCTGCTGAAGGTCAACCAGATTGGTACAGTGACCGAGTCCATCAAGGCTCACAACTTAGCCAAGAGCAACGGATGGGGAACAATGGTCTCCCACAGGTTAGAATATATTCACATAACAACTTTAAAATTCTAATACTCGTAAAAACTCTTTTATATGAAATTGATGGACCAAAATTAAAAAAAAAAATACTAATCCGAGAAATAGAATTTAAAAAGAACATATCTAAACATTAATATACTATATGATGATGATGATGTTTTATATGCATTGCAAACTGACAGCAATTAGAATTTTTTATTTTTTTTTATTTTGGGAATCATACCTAGTACAATGTAATAAAAACTTATATAATATATAAAAAATATTCATTTAGTATGACCAGTGAACTTTCCTCGAAGCTGGTAAAATTAAGAAAAAAAATGATAAACCTATAAATAAAATGTATTAATATAAATCTCATGAAAAATAACATAAAGTAAGAAAATTAGATAAAGAACTATAAAACAATCAATAAATAATTAAAATGAAAAAAGAAAGGGCAAATGAAAATGAAATATGAACAAAATGGTAAATAGTAATATAGAGATTATAACAAATTTGTATAATGAAATGCTAGAGACAATTAAATATGAAAATGACAGGTATGCAAAAAAAAATACACCATATTCTTCTCAGTTCTGTCAAAAATCTCAAAAGATTGTCAGTTTTTACGAAATTCACAAAAAATGTACTAAAAAAGTCGGAATGTATGTCATTGACCTAATATTTTCTCTCGATTGGACTAATAATATATTTGTAAAGTAGTTTAAACACAAAGATAAGCATGTAAAAATGAAAATTTGACAATTTGAAATTACGAAAACAGTGCACAAGATGATTAAACTTCCTCGCCTTATGGCTGGGCTGCCAGCTGCACCAACCGTGTTTACTAAACTAAAAAATGTATTAAACAGACGGTCAAAGCGTTGTGATTGGTCTATCTCCCCAAGGTTTAGTATAAAAACATTTGCAAATGTTTACATTTATGCAAATTACTGCATCTCTAATTTCATAATTTTATATCTGAAATTTATTTCACATTTGAATCTGTTTTCGAATTATAGGTAGCATTTTGTATAAAAATCATTTGAAGGGGTAAAATATTTTACTGTTCTATCATATTCTACAAACATTTGATAAACATTAAAATTCTGGTTACATTGCACAGCGCATTTTATAGATTTAGAAAAGCTCCAACTTTATTAAAAACTTGTTCCATTCGATGATTTTCATGTGTGATTTACTCTAGGTCTGGTGAGACTGAAGACTCCTTCATCGCTGACTTGGTGGTGGGACTCTCCACCGGCCAGATCAAGACTGGTGCTCCCTGCCGTTCTGAGCGCCTCGCTAAGTACAACCAGATTCTCCGCATTGAAGAGGAATTGGGCGCCGGAGCCAAATACGCCGGAAAGAATTTCCGTCATCCCGTATAAATCACATTCTCGTTACGCTATTGCATTTATTTAAGCATAAACTATTACAATTTCACATTGTTGCATCGTTCATTAAGGTTAGCCAGCATTGTCCGTGGTTCAGTTTTAGTTAATACAGTCCCGTAAAAATTAAGATATATAAAAAAAAGACATTTTAGACGTGTGTTCAATAAATGCATGTTTTTTTAGGAATTATATTAATATTATCCTATTAATCTGGTCATTTTGGATTTGTTTTATATATTTATGTATCGAAATACATTTTGTGATATAAGTATATATGGTTCTATTTTTATTTATAATATTGGTTAATGTATCCCTCTGTATGCGTACTAGTTGAAAATGTAGGATGAATATTGTTGGAATTTTAAAATGTGCGCTCGTTTCACTTGTCAAATTGTCAGGTATTTTAATTAAATCATGATTACAACATGTTTAAGGAAGTATTATTTTTATTGTTCCCTTCCTTTCCAGATAATATATATTCATAAATAATGAGGTGCACGTTAATCTCTATCGAGAGATCGTCTGAGATATTATTCTGATACACACACCAAAGTCTTTTTTTTACACAGTTTCTTCTTACACAGTTTTTAAATAACACAGTCCGAAAAAAAAGAATGAATACTTTATTTTGGACTAATTATTTAACTATTCCCGAAATAAATTTATAATTAATCAAGAAATATTATAAGTGTCTCATACAGATATAGAAACTATATTTTTATATGGGAAAGTAGGTATGGAAGTCTTTTTGGGTTATCATAGGGCTTGCGACCTATATAAGGCTGGCCTAGGTGATCATTTTATGCAATGTAACATTCACCATTTTCACCAATGATAAACTACCACATCTATCAAATTTTTGGAAGTTGTAAATATTGTAACGAGTTGTCCGTTGACATTTGACGGTAGAAAACAAGCGAAGACGCATGCGCGCAGAACGACGGGTCGGTGTGCCCAGTAGTGAAATAACGAGGTAACAGATAATTCGAAAGCGAAGGTTTTAGAAAAGTTCTTACAAAGCAAAACAAAGCAAAGCGATTCTTTTGGTTTAAAAACAGTATTGAGTTTCCAATGTAAAATGTCAGACAAAATGTTGAAGCCATAATAAAGGTTTATTTTACGAGTGATAAATTACAAAATACTAGTTTCATTCATTTCGACCGAGCCTCGACACGTAACAATATGTTTAACTTATACAATTTGTTTCGTATGTGAGTTGTATTTTTACTACCGCCACCTGCAGTCAAAAGCTTTTTCATTTCCATAATCCAATACAGATGTCACTATTTATAATGAGCTATCTATATTTTGATTGGAATTTAAAACAATATCCTTTATATATGTGTATATGAGATTCTTCGGAATTATTATGCCTGAAAATCATTTCAATTTTTACACCTTTTTAGACCAGTTTTTTGTATTCAGAATATTTGAGTGAATAATAATGAATAATTCGAATAAATATTTCCATATTTAGCTTTTTAAATTTTGAGGTTAATTTCTGTCGCTGCTCAATTGATATTTTTAATTGTGAGATGTCAAATGTTACACATCACATGCGACTACTGTAAGGCTCGCTCGTTTTTTTTTTAATTTTTTCACTTATATGTTAACCAAACGAAATCAATATTGATTGAGAGTAGGAAGCACAAGAAACAAGAAAAGGTTGGGTCGCCTATCCTTTTCTGGTCCATACTACAGGTTGTCAGGTAAAAATAGGTAAGTTGATATAAAGTGATCACTTAAGCCAGCCGTATGATAGGTCGTAAGCCCTATGTACACCCAAAAGACTTATATACCTACTTTCCCATAAAAATACAGTTTCGTCTCTGTGAGACATCTATAATATAATTAATTGATTGATATTATATATTTACACTTACCTGTTTTCTTATTAAAATATAGATAATTTTATTACAAACATGATGGTATTAGGTTGCCTAAGGGCCGGTTGTTTCAAGTTGGATTAAAGTAAGCGTTCTTTTAAAGCATATATTTTTACGTTCTCCACCAATCAGATGATCTGTTTTCGTAAAAATCCATGCTTTAATCGACTGCTTACTTTGATCGAACTTGAAAAAACCGGGCCTAAGTAAAATAAAAATTGTATAAGAAATGTAATTAAAAATATTACAGAACATTTTCAAACCATCATACTTCATTAAAACGCAAATTTGACTGTGGTCACCTTGTACTCCGCTCCGGCCCCGATCTTATTTTCAATTTCCGGTATACGAAGGTTGAAGTCTAGTACATTAATGGAAATAAAATAAAATATTAGAAGTACGTATTGGTAAATAAAATAAATATCACAATAGTCTGATGTATAATTTCTAATCATCTCTATGGCAAATGTACGGGTTAATATTCAGAATAGTAAAGTAGTGCATATATTTAGTCTTTACGGGTAATATAATACGTAATTGGCAGGATTCTGAACTAAACAATATTGCTGTTCCTGTATCTTGAAAGTTATTGTATAACATTTTAATGCCGCCAATTTTGACGTTTTGAGTTTGACAGGTTTGGTTTCATTAATTAATGATTTCAATAAATAAGAAAGCTTATTATTTATAATTGTGAATAACTTAACGTTTGTTTACGTTTTAGAGCTTTCTGATTGATTGAATTCATTAATTTCAAACCTGTCAAACTTAAAACGTCAAAATTGGCGGCATTTCAATGTTATAGATAACCGTCAAGACACAGAAATAGCAATATTGCTTATTTCAAAATACGGCCGAATATCATGTTGATTTGGAAGTTTTTCTCAAATATTCCGCGTGAGGCGCAGATTATGCGACGCAATGTGCGAAGCGACCTTATCAATTAAATGCAGTATGTAAAGGAAAGTAGCGGGAGTTTCAAAACTAATACGACAATTATAAGTCACCATTTTTGATTAATCCTTATCAAAATTATTACTAACTTAATAACTAATCCTAGTTTAAACACAAGCAGTCCGACCTTCGCGTAAGTTTATCGTGTCCCTGTCACATATCACAACAAAAAAACACATCGTTCGCAAAAAAAAACATACGTCGTAGAATAGTCCGCTATCCGCGGCTCTCATGGCCGCAGTCGTGGATGCCGCGGGTGGCAAGCCGCGCGGGAGCGCACATGGTCCAGGCCGCACGCGCTCGCGCGTCCGGTTGCGGGATCTGCGATCGAGTGGAGGCGTCTGGCTTCCATCGGAAACCTTTCGCTCGTCCGGTCGTGGTCACCGTCTCTGGATCCACCGCCCGGAATGTTCAAGGCGCTGCAGGTCCTCAAAACTCCCTCATGGCGCTGACCCGCGATCTTGGAAAAAAAATGGCGACGGCTGGAGCGTCTGCCACCGAAGGGCCTGCCGAGGGCAAGAGCCCGGGCAGCGCCGGCTGTGTCGCTGGCCACGGTCGAAGTTGGACCAGCCCCAGAGCCTGGGCACACGACTCCAACCCCCTGTGTTCGCGGGGGAGAGGGGTAATCTCCCCGCACTCCCGCTAGGCCCATCTTGCGGCTTTGGGCGGCGGCTAGCGTTGCCGCGCGAAGTTTTATAATTAAATTAACATATTTAATTTAAATAAAGCTTATTTTCTAATTTAAAAAAAGGACGCGATGCAGAACGTCACGCATAGGTCACGGTCGCATCAATGGATACCTACGATACGTTTCAAATCGAAATGTAAAACAATCCTGCCACAGAATATAGACCAAAATCCTGCCCAAAAATTACTTTGTGTGAGTGACCTACCTGGACCTACCTCTCGCATTTTCCATATTCGATACCATTACTTTTTACATCTGGCATTCTTTTTCGTTATGCAAAACAATCAAGAACCGAGCGAGCTGTCAAATATATTTTTACTAGTAGAATAATTCTTATTTATTTATTTTCAAAAATCCAAAACTCGAAATGTTTTTACAGTCTGTGAGGCGTTTGTCTTCCAGGGTGCCATTGATCAAATTTCGACAGGGCGGGTCGCCGACTCCCGAATCTGAAAGCCCAAGCAAGCCAGCAGCAGCTGGGGCGCAGGTATTTAGACCTCAAGTATTCGTTTGTATAATTTTTAACTTAATTTATTTCTAAAGTAACTTAAGTCTTTCTCCATAATTTACAAAATATTGTGATTTTGGACATTATTTATTAACTGTATAAAACTATCCATCACTTATGGTTACATGAGATCCTAACCTAAATTACGCAATTTAAATTACTTTCCTTTTTCAATGATATAATGAATCCATCCAAACCGGTAATTTAATGTTTCCAATTATTTTAGGGTAAACCTAATAAAGTAAAGACAGCTGCAGTAATTGAAGATTGGCAACTTCCACGCAGATACAGGAGACGTCCCATAAGTGACGAAGAATGTGAGGCAATCAACATGGGTGGAGCGCCCTAGAACACTTTTCAATATTATCTGCCTTGCAATAATATCATCATCATCATTCTTTCAGACTTTCGGGAACCTATACCGCTAATATCTGTATCAGTTGTTTTTATACTGTTTTTTTCAAAATTGTTCCTAATTGCTTCAAAACTAAAATTTTCTAAATCTAATAGCCATTTCTGAGTCAAGAAACACTGTGTAGTTAGCTTTTTGCAAATAACTAATGCAGATTCAGAACCATAATTCCCACTTTCCAGTTGACAAATAGAGAGTGACATGTTTGAAAATGATCATCTGACAATAGTAACATTTTTACAATCATGTAAGTTTTTCATTGTTATTGTCAAGAAATATTTTCATTGTTACACCATGTAAGTTTTTATCTATTTTAATATGGTATTATTGAAATCTTTTGTTTTTAAAAAGTACAAATTTGGTTATCCGTTCTATAAAGTGTAGCAGAGTTGTTCAGAGTGGATTCTTGCAATAATTATTAGGGCTGTAGTGCTTATGATATTACATTATCTTGTTTGTCATCGATTTTAGTTTGTAATTTATTGTAGTTAAGATTTGTAAATAAAATTATTATTGAATATGTAATTCTTTTGATGTAGTCCCTTTATTTGGATTAAACAGCTTCTCAAATTTTCCAGAGTAATAAATGTAAAGAGAACAGTTTCACTAATAAAAAAATATTGGAATCATTATAATATCTACTATAAGTAAAAAAAAAATGTGAATATTTAATCTGAAATTAAATGGATTTTTATTTACGGAATATCTAATGACAAAAAATAATATAAAATTTAGAAATACAGTGGTACCTCGACTTACAAGTTTTAAACTTAAAGTTAAAAGAAACACCCCGAAAAAGTTACAACTGGTCGTGTATCGGAGCTATTTAATGACAATAGCCTAACTCATTTCCGCCATATTCTGAAAGGGAGGAAGGAACCTTCTCGGACATTTTTTTTTTAAACGGCCTGCAGGTGAAAGTGAGGAAAACGTGGCGAAAAAAACAGACCGGTGAAGAGAAAAACGGTGATGGAAATTAAGTAAAAGTACCACTTTATAAAACCAGTTTATTTCTTGACATCTTTTATTACATTTTTATACAATATTTGTCATTTAATACTCAATAAATACATTTTTCTTATTCAAAAACATGGCATTTCAATTAATTTCAGTGGGGAAAATTGCTTTGAGTTACGAGCAAGGTAACGAAACGTATTTAACTCTTATGTCGAGTTGAGTCGAGATGAATATATCGACTGCCCCAACGAAAGAGGCAGTAACTCAATATTTTAGGTATTTGAGTTAGTACCATTTTTAGGTTTAGGCCATGATTGCCTACCTACAGTAAAGACAGCAGTATCTCAAATGCAATATTTAACAGATAAAAATATGAATTTTACAAAACTAGTAAATCAGTTAACCATTTTTCTTCCATGTAATAACGAACTAGGTAGGATTGTAAATTATAATAAAACTAGCAGGAAAGCAATCGGCTTCGCCGATTGCTTACTGCTAGGCCCTGCGTGCGGCTATTGTGGCCACTTCGCGTCCAATTATGTTTGCTGTGCAGCAAACAATTGTTTACCTATGCCTACGTCAGCCGCTTCGCGGCCAATTGTATCTGGCAAATTTCCATTTTTGTTATTGTGGCCGCTTTCGCGGCCAATCGTGTTTGCTCCCCAACAAACACAATTGATTTCCTTACTGTTACAAAGTTAATAGAATTTGATAATTGGCCGTATTCTGAAGTAAGCAATATTTCTTTTTTTGTTTCTTGACAGTTACTGTATAATATTGTGATGCTGTCAACTCTGAGTTTTTAAGTTTGGCTGGTTTAAAAATAATGGATCAACATTGAGAAGAAAAAAATCAGGTTTTACTGTCTATGGTAGCTGTCAGTGACATACAAAAAATGAAACAGCTATCGAATTCTTCTTTGTATTTATTTTTATCGATAAAATTACAGCGTCTTATTTATTAATAAATTACATAGCATTTTAGTTTAATGATTATTGATAAATGAATGTATTTTAAAAATATATCATTTTGTAGTCCATTTCACGACCATCATCTTTAATACTATCCACATAATAAAATGTAAAGATTGGACCTTCTAAACGCCCGAGTACATCTTCGTTAACCAATCGAGCATGTTCATTCTTTGGACACAGTATCGCTCGTTTACTCATTAGGGGAACATCCGCTATAGAATGTACTTCATTATATATGCTTTGAACAACATTTTGACTTACACTTTCATTTGGAATAAGCACTGATGACGCATACTTTCCTTCCACAGAGGCAGCTTTCCATCGCCTAAATCTAAAAGCCACTGTGTAAATGAATTTTCACCTTCTAAAGCGGGGACATTTGTTTTCAAATTGAAAATAGTAAAATTTTTCCAATGTTGGCTGTTTTTAATAGATGTCGCTACTAACTGACCGCGAGAAGCCCTTCGAGAAACTGGTAGAATTTGTCTAGTTGCCGCCCAAAATGATTACTTTATTGCCAAAAATATCATTATTACCCATTATATCGCGCAGAGTACGTTCAATTATATCTAAAGCTATAACTGGCGCCATCGGTGCTTCATCCCAGATGATAACATCAGCTGCACTTATAATTGCATGGTTCTTGGATGTCACTCTGCATGTTGTGTTATTCTATAAATCAAGAAGTAAATTAAAAGCCATGTGACATGTACGTCCACCTGGTAATAAAATTGCTGATATTCCTGTCCAAGCAACAGATAAAACTTTCTTAGATCTTCCTCTTCAAGTATGTATAATAGTCTTATAAGGAACGTTTTACCTGTGCCACCAGGACCGTCAATAAAGAAACATTTTTTTGTTTCAGGTACATCTGAAATTTTTTACTTAATATACTGTCGAAAGCACAATGTTGTTCTCGATTGAGTTTTCCAGCCATCTATCTCTAACCCTAAAGAACTTTCTAATGCTAAATTAATATCAACCACTTCATTATAAGTATTGCTGTAATCTGGTCCCGGCAAACCCTGTGATGTGCATGAAGAATTTTCATTTATTAATGCCTTTTGAATATACAAAAGGGAACAATTTTGTGCAATTTCTGCAGTAGCACCTTGACGACTAAAGTTTTCTGACATCAAATCTTTGAAATCGTTCCACAGCTGCAACGGATCTGGTGGGAGGCAATGAATCATTAATAAGACAAATAGGTCGCGAAGAGCTTTGGGCATCATATACGTTGAAGCTTCAGCCATGCAACGCTGCCATTCTCCAATATCATCGATGAGTCCTAATTTTCGTACTGCATCACGAAATGTAGGAAGTAGACAACCATTAACAGTCCGCAAAGACTCAAAGGACGTAGCGCCAGTCACTTGTAAAAGAATAAGTCTTAAATGGTATAATTCTATATTTCTAGGAGAAACGGGGGACATGCGACCAATAATATTGTCCCCGCCACATTGCCTCTTCTTCCACTGCTTATTGCTAGAAAAAAAATAGAAATTAGTTAAATCCTGATACTTAATATTACTTGGTTAAGTTTAAACCATGCAGTTAATGTTGTATTATTTAAGGCTGTAGAGTCCAACCAAATTCACCTGATGGAAATAACAATGGAAAAACCATCGGATCTAAATGTTTTGATAACATATTAATACGCTGGAGACCTCCTACATTCTTAGGGTGAACAGCAAAATCTACGTTTGGCGGTAACCTACCTTCGTAATCTGCTACATACACAATGGCGACTTCATTATTATTAGATGGAGCATTATACCTTCTTTGGTCATCTAACGAAGAACGCGTAAAGAGTAGTTGAATATTCCGCATCTGGCCCCCGTGCTCTGCAACTATAGATTCTTCTTCCTCAACCGCTTCTTTCAACCTTTTGTATTGTTTCCATTATATTTTGTTGACATCTAAGGTTAGACGGATGGCTCATACGTACCCTGACTGCTTCATCCGCATCGTAAACATATAGTTGAGCATATGCCGGCACCTCTCCATCACTCTGCAAACTTCTAGACGTTCTATGATATACTTCACCTGAAATTTTTAAACAATACGGGCCTACACCTGGTATGTCACTTATTTGCACTCCGAAAGATGCAAATGCATTAGCACAGTTGTACTGCACATTTAAAATAAGATTTCGCATTTCTTCCTTCAGCATACACTCTTTGCCTAGCATTTTTACGTTCCCGCTGGTCAGCATTCCTTCTTTCACATTCCTCTTCTGTTATTTTGACAGTCTACGTCTGGCATTTCTTCTTTCATATTGTGAACTCGAATCGCATTATCAAATTGCCGGTTTGTGATGTTGAGTCTTCCATCGGAATTCTGAAAAATAATAATATTTATGTATAATACGGAGAAAATGACACGTAAAATGACATTCGCGCCACGCGCTGTGAGTCTTTTGAGGTTATATGAGAGACGTTATGACGTTAATCTAAGGTTAAGTTCACTTTGCAGTTTAAATAAAATATAAAGCGTAATAAATGTTTTGAACGTTTATTGAAGCAAGATTAATGCAAAAACAATAAAAAGAAAAGCGTAAACGTATACTTACTGTCAATGTCATAAAGCGTCATTCTGTGGTATGACCAGCACAAAAATTCGTTGACTGCAATTACGTTGGCTGTTTTGAAAACACGGATTTCACGAAAATATTTTAAAAAATCTATAAATTCCGATATTTTAATTTTCGATAATTTGGATTTGGATGTTTTTTGATATCAGTTTGTTCGTATTCCTATATTTTTTAATCTTTTTAATGTACTCTAAAATGTTTTTTTTTAAACTGGCAACAGAAATTATCCAAATGCAGAAACGACATTGGTTGGAGTAATTAATATATAGATTTTTAGTTTTTAGGTAGGTCCCTACCTATTTTTAAAGATTTTTACTCATAACATTAAATTGTCTCTTTGGAGGGTGGGATCCGTGAAGCTGATTATTTGCGATATAAGAGAGTCTGGTACTACCCATTCTCTGGACATGACCACACCAGTCCCTCCTTCGCTGTCTGCTCCATCGTACAATGGCTACAGCCTCACATATCTCTTCTACTCTGGCGTTCCTCACGCAATCTCTCAGAGTCTTGCCTGCTATCGTCCTGTGTCTTCATTGCGGAAGCCCTCAATGGTTGTTTAGTTTGCTATATTTGTATGTTTTTAAATTTATTAAAGTTATCAAAGCTTAAAGTTTTTAAAGTAAAAATTTGGGAGGTACAGAAAATTGAAATTAATATTATTAATATTTAAAGCATTAACTTTGTGGATAGACATTATAAACGTTGTTTAAATTAATGTTCACAAAAAATGGGGTAACACCCACTTTAGACCCCCCCCCCTCTCGCTCTCTTTCGGTAGATCCCTGATGGTTCATTAGGCATGTTTGTCCCTGACAAGACTAACACGCATGTAGTCAATTATTGGTGGAAGGGTAACAATACTTGAGGTGTGTAGTGTTGTGAATGTAGTGGTGTAGTGTTGGTCCTGACGAAGAGACGGGTACGTCTCGAAACCGGTAGACCTAAAATCTGGTAGTGGTTTTTACAAAGTTAACTAACAATCTGTTAAAATTGAAATTAAGCAGTCGATACAACATTCTTGTTTAATTTGTGACATTACAGAATTTTACTTTTCGAAAGCTCTATGTATATTTTTTCTCTCAAATGAATGTAATATATATTGTATAATATCACTAAATAAAAAAAAAACAATATATCCTTTGCCTAATTTGAGGGTCCGCAAATACGGATGCCTCGGCCGCGGGGCGTCTAAGGGTCTCTAATTAGAGCCTGACAAAAACCAACACCTTGTAAATACCGAGTTCATGCAAGAATGCTGCTCCGGTTATTCGGAGACTACCTGAATGACGCCCTGAGGTCATCAATGCATAAATATGCAAATTGAAGGCTTCAGCTATCACCCAGAAGCTACCGCATTAAGGCTTTTGAGGCTGGCGTGGTATTGCAAGGCTTTGTGTTAAAACTACCAACATACGAGATTGGATCAAAAACATATGAAATTTTGTTCATTCATCAATGTTAATTTTATTCCTTTCAAATATTAGTCCTCATCAGATAGCTCATCAGCACGCTCGTGTCAGCACTTTTTCCAATCTTCGAATCACTACTGTAACGCAACCTTATCAAAGGTTTCTAGCCTTTATGTTCCCTAATGAATTATTGTTTAAAGTTAAATTAATCAATATTTTATGTGTTTCCAGCCTTCTATATGCTCCCTAATAAATTATTGCTAAAACTTAAAACAGTCTCCTATACGTTTCCTCCCGTCTGTATATTTTCTCATTTTTTACTATTAAAAGATAAATAAACCAGTAAAAATTAAAAGTGAGTATTCAAATAAGCTCTACTTAACTAGAATTTCTAATACTTTTCTTAAACTTGTGTTATGAAATATGCTTATATATTATTCTAATTTTAATATATCATATTATTCTGTGAGATAAATGTTGTTTGTTTTTATATATGTTTTCGTATAACTCATGCTTAAGTGCATTTTCTATGTATATATTCCTGAATGAGTTATTGTTAAAATTAATTAAATGTTAAATTAATTGTAACTTTAGATAATAAGGTAACTCAGGGTATTATTTAAATTAATACATATTGATACTTTAAAACTATCAAATGTATATGATTTACCTACCTTATTGTCATTAATTTATATTTATACCCCTCTTACAGGAGTTTACGAATCTTGTAGAAAAGTGAGAAAAGTACGTTTCTCTATTTTTAATGTGTAATTGTATTACTTTATGTAAAAAGAACCAATTAATTAAAAAATATATAAGTAAATGACAGCGCGCGCTTACCAAATACATACATTATCGTTCCGATCTAAATTTAATTACATAGTACAACAAGAAAACATGTCTAATAGTATTAATCTATACCTATAAAACTCAATGTCTGTCTGTCTGTCTGTTCTCTATACAAATCCACACCGTTTGTCCGATTCGATTCAAACTTTGCATACTTATACTTTAGGAACCGGCGGGTAACATAGGTAACATTTCCCCCCTATTCTCGTACCCTTTCCCCTCCCCTTGATATATTTTTGATGAAAATCTGTACCGTTTGACCGATCGGACTCAAAATTTGGAAACTCATTCTTTCGGACTCGGCGGGTAACATAGGCGATATTTCCCCCCTATTCTCATACCCCTTCCTCTCCCACTGGCATATTTTCGATGCAAATCTGTACCGTTCGAATCAAAGCTTTGTTTACCCCGCAAATTTATTTTCGACTTAATCCTTAACCCGTGCAACGCCGGGTACGAACAGCTAGTTTTAAATATAATCTAAAAATTTATACAGCTTCTTGCATTCTAAATCTAAAGCGATTATTATATGTCTCATGTGAAAGGTATCGCCCAGAGGTTAAATGTGTTACAAACCCCCTCGCTGCGCTGGATGCAACTAATGTGCATTTTGCATCCCCTCGGGCCGGGCGGGGTGGCTGGCGGCGGGGGGCGGCCGACTGCCTTCAATTTCGAGCCTTTGTGCTTTTGACACGTCCGTAATGAAAGCCATTTTTGAAATTCTTGTCTAATACGGCTTTTTATTTCCTTCTTTTCGATCGTGATCCTTGCAGCACGTACGAGATGTACTTCTCAACTCATATATGAGTTCAAAATATTTTGAGTACCTTGATTGAAAATTTTCTAAAATACAATACTGGATTTTATCCCCAGGGAATATCATTAAACAAGATATACATAACCATATTATCTCATAGATACGGCGCTATTTTGTATATGAGAAATTAGACATGGAAGTCTGTTTTTTTGGTGTTTATAGGGCTTACGTACGACTCTCTTAAGTGATCACTTTACACAATGTAACATTCACCGATTCCAATCCTAATAGACACCAACTAACTAACTAACTGACCATCACGCCGTTTCCCCGCAGGGGTAGGCAGAGAGGATTGAATGCCACATTCTTCTATCCTGGCACACCACTTTCGCTTCGGCCACATTCATACATCTTCTCATACAAGTTCTACGGTTGTTGCGGCTTTTAACGGGGCCATCCTCAAACACTTGTTGTATCTGATCGTGCCAGGTCTTTCGCGGACGCCCTCTATTTCTGTTGCCTTCAACACTCGCCTCATATATTTTCTTAACCATCCTTTCCTCGTTCATACGTTCCACATGACCAAACCATCGTAGCACTCCTTTCTTCATTTTATATACCACACTACAGCCAGCATTGCATTCACGTCTAATTTGTCCATTCCTTACTCTAACGACCAAAGATTTTCCACACAAGCGTCTTAGTGACCGCATTTCTAGCGCATTCAGTCTACTTTCATTCCTCTTTTGCCAATTCCAGGCTTCACTTCCATACATTAAGGTTGGCACTAGAACGCCATTATGTACCGCTAGTCTTGCTTCCTTTGACAGATTCTTATTGGCCTTAATTGCATTTAGAGCACCATTAACTTTGTTTCCCGTAGTCAGTCTCCTTTCGATATCATTCTCAACCTTGCTGTCTCTACTAAACCTACTTATAGACACCACATTTATCAAATTTTTGGAAGTTGTATATATTAAGTTGTATATATTAAGTTATATATATTAAGTTGTATATATTAAATTTGCACACCTTGTTCCGTAAGTGAATTGTATTTTATTTCCGCCCTACATATGTGGTGGAAATTTTTCAACCCCATAAAATAATTTTGATGTCGCTGTTGGTGTGAGATGTTCATTTTTTGATTAGAGTTAATTGAAACAAAATTGTTTTTCACGCATACGACATTCATCTAAATTAGTAAAGTTTACACCAGAATACGCCTGAAAATTATTTCTATTTTGTAAACTCCTTTTTAGACCAGTTTTTTTTAATATTTGACTCATATTTTTAATTAGCTATTTTTTTTATTTATTGCTCTTTTCTTAATTTGCTTAAAATTTTTAACTTTGTACTGAAAATTTCTTTTATGTTGTTTTTTGTACTTAATTGTTTTTATCTCTTATGTAGTTTATAAAGTGAATAATATTTTGTAATAGTGTAACTTACAATTGTAAAAATGAACCTACAGACAAACGTCTTTTTAGTCGTTTTGTGGGACTAAATATTATAAAATGTAAAGAAAATAAATAGAAAAAATATATATATATATATATATATATATGAGCCATTGATAGCGATAGTTTACTAAAATTGTGGGATATAAAACCAAAGGCAACAAAATCCAAAAATTTTAATAAATGTTTTGAATGCAGTCACCGAGGATTATTAATTTAGTATGTACTGAATTCTAGATTTTATGTATCTACTTTCCCTTCCAAAATCATGTTTCTTATGAATTTATAGTTTATGCTTCCTATAAAATCTCGAATCACTACATTATAAATTAGTAATCCTCGATGACTGCATTATTATATTTGATTTTGCTGCCTTTGCTTTTATATTATTTTATATTAAATAATGATAAAAATTTATGATGGTATGGGAAGACATAAAACAATATATTTAATAACTGTAATATATTAGAACTATATATTGTCGTGTGCTGTGGCTAGGCAGGAACGAACAACGCTGGAAGATAATTAGGGATTTATTAAATAATGGTTAATTAACTATTCAACGTAAAGTCACAAAAATGAATTTAAACTTAATGGTATTCTTTAAATTATACTATTTCGCAAAATATCACTTGTTTATGAACACCTTATTGTTGCAGTTGGATATCTATTTTTATTATTAAAATAATTATAATAAATTAACCTTATATAGATAACGATGAATATACAGGATGTTACAAAGTTAGTCCACAATATTTTATAGGCAGGTTCTTTTTTTGATTATGAGTCGAAAATGTTTAAGCAACCATGACCTAATATTAATAGTTACGGAGATATGCGACATTAAAGTTTCCATTTTTTCATTATTTCTGACTTATTTTTGCAAAACGTTAGACTAACATTACAGAAACATATATCTAAAATGAAAAATTTATTTCCTCTAATACAAGTCAAATAAAAACTTTTTTTCGGGGTTTATATTATTTTGTTTAACTTTTTATGAAAAAAAATTTTTTTTCGTAATTGTTATAAGTTAATGTAATGATTCTTCAACGTTTTGTGAAAAATAATTCAAAAATATTGAGAAAAATGCAAACTTTGATGTCGCATATCTCCTTAACTATTGATATTAGGTCGTGGTTGCTTAACATTTTTGACTCATAATCAAGGCCGGAATCCATCTGTAAAGTATTGTGGACTAGCACTGTTACACCCTGTATACAATTTTCAATACATTTCCCTTATTTAAAAAAACTGGGATTCTTTATGCATCTATGTAAACTATTTATATCTTCGCTAGTTATGATTTTCAGGTAATACCATAATCATTTCCCTTCTCCAGAAAAACTCGAATCTTACCCAAATGAAGAGGCCAGTCCAAGCAAACTTGCTGGGTTTAAAATGAATATAAAGATAACCAGGTCATGAAAAATAACTTTGCACGCCAGGGAAGCATTACGGGCGATGGTGCGAGCTTAGAATTGGTCTCAACTTCCTCGTATACATACATATCTGGAGCAAGCTAGCTACCCAAATGGCAGACTTCAACAGAACAAAACTAAGTTACACTGATGATGATTTAATATTGTCTTTTAAGGTAAAACATAACTGTCTTAAAAGAAAATCATTAATAAATATTTTAAAATAAATTAAAATAGTTAACAACATATTTGTATACGAGAATTCTCTAGAATGTTCCCGACTGAAAATTATCTCCGTAAAATCGCCGTATTATTTCGCTCGCTGATCGCTGATTTTAACTTGTAATGTTCTATTTGGCTTATATTTCAGCAAAACGGCAGATAAAACGAGCGAAACAGATCAAGAGCGATACCACATTTTACGACACGAGAGAGGTACATACGTGCGAAATCATAGCAAATCAGTGCGATACAAACGGCGTACATCAGCAATTCCAGAGACAAGTGGAAAATTCTCGAATTAAAGAATTGTATTCTAATTACATTCGTGTCCAGTGAGTTTCTGTAATAAATGAAATTTTAGTTGTTTTTAGTGTTTCATTTTTGAACCCCTGACAAAATATATTATAACGAGGCTAAAAAGAATCACGCACTCATGTCAAATGACAGTTGTTTGAAAAGATCACAATACTACCGAAGATTTCAGAACGGCCTAGCATAATCTACGGCTTACGGGAAGCCATGAGGAAGTTTTCGTAAATACAGGAAACGTTTGGAGATTTCGATAACGGCCAACATAAATACGGCACACGGGAGTAAGGACGAGTTGTTTTTGGGCGCGTTTGATAACGGCACGGAAGCGAAGGTAGCCGCGAGTGGCCATGCTCGCAGGCTGTCGTAATTCGACAGCGATATTCTGGAAAGTTCTAACGTAGCGAAATAAACCAAAGTGAAATTAATACGTGCGGAAATTGGAAGGAATATTCTATTGAACAGTGAACAAATTGTTAAAGCGATTATAAAGTGTTATTTCATCATATTTCATCATCATCATCTTCTTCCCCTTGTTCTAGTAGGGTCGGAGGCCCAAAGACTCGACAAGGTGCTTCCATGATCCTCTGTCTTGCGCTACTTCAGCTCGAGTCAACCAGTCCAGACCCATTCTGTTTTCAAATACATTTTTTTGTTGTCTCTCCCAGTTTAATCTGGGTCAACCCACCGGCCGTCTTCCCTCCGGGGTTGCCAAGAGGATTCTTCTTGGTAATCGTTCCTGTGGCATCCTGAGCACACGTCCAAGCCACCTCAGTTGTGATTTTTCTATGTGCAGGAGTAGGGGCTCCATGCCGAGTATGTGCCTTATGTCTGCACTTCTCACTCTGTCCATCATTGTGACTCCCGCTACCCCCCCTAGAAAACTCATCTCGGCAGCCTGGACTCTTGATCTCACTCTCTCCGTCAGGATCCAAATTTGATGTCCATATATAAGGGTGGGCCTGTACACAGATTTGACAGTCAGTTTTTCCTTGACACTAAGCTCGGATTTTATATTTTAAATACTTAAATTTAAAGCATAGAGTTACATTTAATAGTGTTAAGCGACTTTGTACGTTTGTTTACTTAATTATTCAGTAATTAATAAATCCTGTATTAAATTCCAGCGTATCATTCATTCCTCCTGCAGCTACGACACGTGACAATGTCATAGACAGAGAAGGGTTAAAGAAAAATGAATTATTTTACAAAGCAGGAATCAATAGCCCCGCCCCCCCCAGCGGCCCGGTCCAGCGGACCCCGGATTTGACTGTTATCATTCGTGACAGGCTCGTGATTACCTTTTCATACATTGTCACAGGAAGATAATAACTCCCGACTTCTTACAGCGGAATGAGATCTCAAATGGCAATGTCAAAACGTCACAGGAATTCGGCCCCGCCATGATGACAATTACTATCGCATGATTGGTTTTACTTTATCGAGCATTTTTTGTGCAGTTAGACCATTTCTCTATTTTGTGCCTATTATGTTTTTGATATTTTATTACCACTTTTAATTACATTTTTTGTACATTTAAAGTTTTCATTATGCTGAGGGACATCTATAATATTATGTCTCTCTCAGCCACAATTGTTCCACTGCTGGACATAGGCCTCTTTTAAAACCATCCAATTTTTTCTTTTTATTTATTTATTTATTTATTTATTTATTTATATATTAATATATTTATTTATTTATTTATTTATTTATTTATTTATTTATTTATTTATTTATTTATTTATTTATTTATTTATTTTGGCTATTTATTTATTTATTTATTTATTTTGGCTATTTGTTGCTATCTTTGACCCTCAAGCTAAGCAATATCATGTGCCAAAAAAGCCAAAAGCCTTACATATAATTTATTAGATAAAATATAATTCCGTAGGCCCGGGTTCTTTCTGCTGCTGTGAATGGAGTTGGAGTGGCCGACATGTATAGAGGGGAAGACGGATGATGGTAGAGTATGCACTACATTGGGGTTAAGTCTGCCTCATCCTTCTCTTACTTTCCTTAAATGCCAAAATCTAAATTACAAAATCCATAATATTACCGCAAACGCCTAGATAACGCAAAATGCTGTACAATTCTACCTGCAAAAGTGACTGATAAAAATGTTACCGCAAGAAAGGTAATTCATTATTATTTTGTTTTCATTTATTCATATTATTTAGTCGACATTTTTTCTGATAGTATAACTGTGTATAGGACTAAATCGAAACAGTTCTTTACGTCTCAACTAAATGGTAATGGATAAATAATTTTTTTCTTTTTTTTTCTTCCTGTTCAAACTTCTTTTTTTCACTTCTGATTTACTCAAATCTATTATATGTACTTTATCCTCTTAATGTACTGTAATTTTTGTTACTATATGTCTTTTGTGATTTTTTTATTGTATATTTTGTAAAAGCCCATGTGAGCGTTAAGGGGGGGGTAAGGTTAATTCGTACAAAAAAAGGCATGTTTTTGTGATTTTTTTGTGACAACACAGTTAAAACCTCTTTATTAAAACTAATGGCACTTTAAAGTATGACATTTGAAAAATATTATGTAAAATTTTCAAGACGAATTATTAAAAAATACGGCAATGGCAGCAATTATTCGGACGTGTCTCGGAAAAAAGGAGAATTGCGGTGTCCATCGTAACTTGGTGCTAGATCATCTGAAATCAAAAAATCAAAGTTCATTAGTTGGATAATAGGTTTTTTCAGGTAACGCTGGGAGGGTTTTTTGACATTATAATTTTTTAATTTTTTGGAACACTTTGAAGGGAAAAACGCTATTTTTTGCGAAAAATATCGACTAATTTGTTAATAAAAAATAAAAATTAATAATAAATTTGAAAAAAACTCTCCAGCGTTACCTCATAAATTATGTAGAGAAATAGTGTTCAAAATTTCAAAAGGATCGGTGCAGTAGTTTTGAAGTTATGATGGACACCGACTTTGAAAACGTGAGATGTGGGGAAAACGCTTTAAAGTTTTGCACACTGTAAAATTCAAAATAAAACTCAACACTTATTTTATACTTACACATAATCGTCGATGCCATGTTCACACAGCAAAGAGCTTTCATCATCAGCATCTTTTTGTCCTTGTCTACGCAAAACTCTTCCAATACAGTAGCACGTCCGGTACTCCTCAGGTGAGCGCGTCTCTTAGCTGCCCGAGCAGGTATAGAAAATCAGTCTGAGTATCGCTCAAATGTTCATAATTTCGTTAATTTTGCTCCGATTGACTTGAAATTTAGACACAATATTCTTGCGATGTTATACATTCATTTAAAAAATTAAAAATAAAATGCAAAAAAAAAAGTTAAAAACCTTACCCCCCCCTTAAGTAAATAAATAAAAAATTTGCAAGGCAAGATTCAACAAGATGGACTCCCAGAGTTCTGAAATGGAGACCCTTGACCTTGGGAAACCTTGGGAAAATAAAAGAGGCGTCGGAAGACCTCAAAAGAAGATGTCGCCGCTGTGGGTGGGGAGAAATGGCTACAATTGGCAAATAACACGGAACGATGGAAGGGTATGGAAGAGGCCAATATTCAGCAGTGGAGAGATGAAGGCTGGGGCATAAGAAGAAGCAGAAGATTATTCGCCTTCAAATCGTAACACGCGGATCGCTTGTGTTAAAAACCGTTCCGCTTTTTTTGGAATCATAACCGCACGCAAAACGCTAAAGGCAATTTCGATCCTCAAGAATTTTTTGACCCACTTCAATTGCGTAAAAAATATCGTGACGTGTCGCCACCCGCAAGTGAAAATATTCGACCAAGGAACTGTTGTGAACAGTGATCTGAACAAGATCTGGACCATCGGGCATTCCTTCCTGATCCCGATATCGAAGATAAGACTTGCTTCCATCTTATTCTTCTTCTTCCTCAGCCTTTTTCTCTCCACTGCTGGATGTAGGCCTCTTCCATTTTTCTCCACTCACCTCTGTTTCTCCCCCTTCGCTTCCAGGTTCTTCCTGCCATGTCATCAGACCACTTTTTGAGAGGTCTTCCGACGCTTCTCTTTTTCGTCCAGGGCCTCCACTGTAGGATTCTGGGTGCCCAGCTAGTATCCTCCTGTCGAGCTATATTTCCAGCCCACTGCCATTTTAATTTCGCAATTGGGTCCACAATATCGACAACTTTTGTTCGGCGTCTTATTTATTCATTTCTGATTTGATCTCGAAAGCTCACGCCGATCAGCTGCCTTTCCGTGACCCGCTGTGTAAACTTTAATTTGTGTATCCTTTTTTCTGTTACTGTTGCAGTTTCTAGGCCGTATGTCAGCATCGGTAGAATACATGTATCGAACCTTTTTCTTTTCAGGCATACTGAGATTTCTTTATTTTCAAACAACTGTTTCAATTTACCAAATGCTGCCCAGCCCAGACCTATTATTTTAGTAGTTCTGCTGTTTAGTTTTCTTTTTCCAGCTTTATCTTATGACCAAGTTACACATACTCATCAACATATTTTGCTCCTATGTGTCCTGTTATGCTCTTGTATACGGTTCGTATTTTCTTCCTGTATTGGTCACGCTCTCCTAATTTTTAACCGCCTAAAGAATACAAATTCGGGAGAGCATTTGTTGAAGATCTTTCGCGAATTACGAATTATGCAATCTTTATGTAATTCTTACAGCTCGCATTACTTCATTGTTTTATTAAATCTCAGTTTACTGAGAATCAAGAGGTTCATCCATTTTTTTGTTCTTTAAAAAACGTCCGAATTATAGACGTACCACTATAACTTGGCTTGCGAGGGAGGGCGTCCCTTTCGCGTAACAGAAGTTGTCAGGGTATAAATTTATTACACAATACATAATGTACAGAATGTCCGGTGACCGGTGTCGTATTAAATACAGAAATTTGGTCGGGCAGCACTAAAGAAACCATGCAGTAATGGCGGCCGTTCTATCTGTCAAACTGTCAGACGGTAATATCGGTCCATTATTCGCTTCTTCAGTACTTGGCAATTGTTCATGCACCATCCCGGACTGTTTAGGATGTTTTGTACATAATAATTCAGTGTATGACTGAATACCGACTAAATACAAAATTGAACTAAATGACAGGGCGAGGGGTTACCGCCGGGTGCGGGCGGGGCGGGTTTTAGTTCAAAATTCGCCGCACGCCAAGTTACGTTGGGCAAGCAATACGCACCCGCTGTACTAGGAGTATTAGATAAATAATGTAGCTTGCTTTTAATTTATATCACGTTGAAGTGTACCATTTGAAAGTAAATTGTTTTGTTATTGTATTTTAGTTGATTTTTGTCTACTTGATCTATTATTCCGTTTATTTATAAAATGGAGGAGAACTCGAGCCGAATGGTAAGATGATATTATCATCCATTGTTTAACTTTGCCGCGATTTTTGTTTTAAAGGAAATTTACATATTATTTTAATTTTTGTTCGTTATTATCTCGTCTGCCATTTTCTGCGCGAAGATGAAATCATTGAATTTGTTTAAAGTTTGTACAGGCAAAGTTATCGTCTTGCCTGATAATGAAAATAAGTAAGAATTTGAATAAAAATTATATAAATATCCAAACATATAGATATTAACAACTAAAATCTTCACGAAAGATGTTCTAATTTTTTGAACACTGGCGTTATTAACTATAAAGAACTCCATTATTTAATATAAAAATTAAAAATCAACACACGATTTTTCCTGAGTTCAATTTATTATTAAACACACACAGGGCGATCGTTTCGGCTGATCAGTTGATAATGGCTTGATCGTGTGTTGATTTTTTAATTTTTATATCTCGAAGAAAATTTGCTAAGTTATACTTCTTCATATGAGAGATGCTAAAGATGCCTCTAAAGATGCTCTGCTCTAAAGATTAATTGCTTCAAAAATTATAGGTATTTCAGAATCTTTTGTGTAAAGATTTCTATTCTACCGTATGTTGGAATCCATCAACTAACACTATGTTTTACAATATTTTCCTTTGTTTGACGCAATAAACGATTTTTCGATAAACCTACCTATAATTAACAACATGTTTACAGTATGTAATTCACGCACTTCACACATACCAGGTAATAGTGTGTCACGTTTAACTTTATGATCTAAATTATATTTCTTTATAGTATTTTTTGGTATGACCTACTTAATTTTGATCTGAAAAGTGTATCACATTATCTTCATGAAATATCTATTCCTTTTACTCTAATCTCACACTAGGACTATCTATCAGGGTAAGTAACGACCTATTGACGGTGTGTTTGTTGAAAAAACGTAGATTTTGTTTTTTACATATTATATAATATACAACATGCAGTTCTGGTATTTTACTTGATTTAGGTTTATGGTGTACTCAGATAGGCTACCTTAACGGGAGTATAGGTGGCACTGCTACAAAAAGAGTAAGCACCAACTACCTTGCTCTCTCTTCGTTTAGCTAACGTGCAGAACGCTTAGGGTCTTGTTTAGGGTCAGTTGACACATTGAATATATTAGAGAATCTCGTAACCATTCTGCCTTTTATTTGGATATATACACCGAGCGGGATACATCACAATGTTGTTATTTGACACAAAAAGTCAATATTTGTTCTATGCCAGGACACAAGAAAACTGTATAATTCCGACTCTTTTAAATTTATTTTCGTATTTTTTTAATATCTTTATCTTTTTCTTCTATCCATTATTCAATTGGGTTGACGTGGAGAGCGAAGAGTGAAGTATTTTATATATAGTATAGTAAAAAATAGTCTTGTATACCCAACAAGTACATGGTGTATAGATAAGTACAATAATTACATTTACAGCATTTTTGTTTTTGAAAAATATACCTTCAGAAAAAATTTTTTTTTAGGAATACACATCACATAATTCATATATTTCGAAGGAAATAGTACAATTCAATGGTATTTGCAAGTTTTCTTTGAAATTTCCCTGCTCATGCCATATATATTAAAATAAGGATATGGCAATATATAAAACATATTTACCTAATATAATGCGGCAGTGTTTCAGAGACAGATGGATAACGTCTAATAACGGGGTCTACCGTTTGGACTACTTTCTTGGACAACCTGCATATAAGATCTACTAATAGTTTATAAAACACGATTGAGATTTATATTTAAAAAATGAGCCAACAGATGAAGTAGATCGCTGCAGGATGTGTAAGAGAATTAATCCTCGATGGTACTCTAGTAATCTGGAAGGACATCAAATATACATATATACAGGACTCGCGTGGGTGGCTAGCAGAAACGGGGTTGGATCGGCTATTCCAAAAGGAATTTTGAAATAAGGGTTGTAATTTTAGCAACTTCACTTCCACTTTCGAAGAAGACGGGGGTGATGTAGTGATACTCAATAATGTCGTTAACTGGATCGCTAAGATCATTCGTAGCAAGTCGATGATATATTTGGGACCCTCATAATTCGACACACTTTCGACCACCGCGACACACCTTGTATTTAACTTTAACCTCCTATTTATATTTTCTAAATATGTATATACCTTGTATTATTGTAACAAAACTATCGAAGGATCAAGAACTGCCTATTGCAATCTAGAGAGTCGAGGTATTTTGACAGCTCATTCGGTGCGAAGTCGACCGCAAGGCGACGGCTAGGGTGGCCAGTCGTGAGATAATCGAAGCCATAAATAAAGCGAAATAATCGAGCGGAGTACCTTAGTGGCGATATAAACCACAGCGACTTCTATGTGCGAGAATTGAATATTCTGTGAGCGATAAATGTGTAGATGTATTACCCAGCAATAATAACAAGTTCATATACGAGTGATATATTGCGAAATAATAAATATAAATAAATATAAATAAACAAATAAAAATATTACTTCTTAATAAGTGTTCTTGTTCATTGAATAATTACTTAACAAATCTCTAATTAATTTTCAGTGTTTTCATTTGTCCTCCCGCTGCCACGACACGTGACAGTATCCATGTATAATAGACGTGAGTGCATATTCACTAGCATATACTTACGTAGTGTGTCAAAAATATATCAAACCATTGGTCGGCAGAAACACATTATTCACACACACTTTCCTTAATCTAATCTCCTCCAAAGAAGTCCCCGTGGTAACGCACACACATCTCCCGGCGTCGCAATCATTGTTGAAAATACTTCTGAAATGTATATTTTGGAAGCTTGGTGTGATGTATTCCCAATTTGATGAATGGAAATACAAATTCCGATAAAGAAAACAGGACGGTTGTGAATAATCTCCTGTTTTTTGAAATATGTTGTGCCGACCGGCTCCTAACTAGTACCCGATATATAGTACTCGCTGTCAGATGAAAGCCCTTGGTAGCTGGTGCTCCCACCTTATATAGCTGCACCTTTCTGTACTCTTGGTAAGGTGGCCAGCTATGTTACAACACACTGGGCCATCATGTTCTGCATAATGTCTTCTTTCGATTCAAATCGGGTATTTTTAGTAGCATTTTTAATTTAAGGAATAGCCAAATATCTCACGGAGCCATGTCGGGAGAGTAGGGAGTCTGATAAACCAAGAGAATGCTGGGCTTGGCCAATCATTCTCCTGGTTTATCAGAATCACACGCGAAGAATGGGAATTCCAAGCGGAGTCGCTTCTGCTCCATCGTAAACAGCTTCGTCACGAATTTTGCGGATAATCTCTTCAAGGCTAAATCCTCCACTGAAACATTATATGAGAGGTTATACTACTCCTAGATTTTCATAGCATCATCCCCGAAAACCTGTTGGAAACTACGAACTTTATTCACTTTTTTCTTTTTCACTTATTTATCGCAAAGTTTTTGGCTAAATTTGATGCAATCTCATCTCTCAACTTATTTCGTCATTTCACAACAAGTGATAATCCGAGGGCACTAACTGCACTTCTTCACTCAGGGACAGATTGTCAGCGATTGACGCTTTCTGCAGGCGGGAAAACGCATATGCACGAATTTCCCTTGTATATCTTCACCAAAAAACACCTACCGTGTTATATTTATTTGGCGGATAAAATAAAGGGTCGATATGATTTGAACGCCGTACAAACTTTGACTGTTGACTGTTGACATTTATCCGAAGTAAAAAATACATTCTTTTTAAAATTGAATGAAGAAGAAGAAGACTCTATCGAAGTGTTTTCTACTAGCTACGAGATACTCTGTATATACAATATATACATATATAATGTTTAGAAATTATTCCACACCGACATTCAGAAAAAAACATGTCTACAGTTATAACGCTTAACACATAGCACTCACTGTAAGCGCTCGCGTCTGAGGATTTTGTGTTTTTATCCTTGTCAAAGAAATGGAAATATTCAACCCCCAAACTGAATCTAGGTTATCCTTCTTATTCACTCTAGTCCTTGGGAAATGTATTCAAATATCTCACCCCTTACTACGTCTCCCCTTTCAGTATATCAATACCATACACTCAGGACATAACACGATTAGATCAGACTTTATCCACGGTGGAAAACACGATGAGACATATCCCAGAGATTATTTAAATCTTTATTATTTAAATCTCTTCTTCTTCTTTTACTACCCTATCCGTTCAACTATGACTATCATGATAGCTATGAGAACTTTGGTTACTGCAGCTCAAAACAGCCCTATAGTACACTGACCAAACTATTGACTCAGGTTTTCCAGCCATGATATTCACCTTTTTCCAGGGCCAATCCAGCAATATTTCCCTGCATTATGAAATTCAAGATCTCATACTTCTCTGAATGTTTCTCATTCATCACATGTTTCTTAAGAAAACATCGTTTCTTAAGAAAAGTTGCATGGATGATGGGCTTGGACAGAGGAGACTACACGTACACTGAAATTGAGTCAGTGTTAAAAAATTTTAACCTCCAAAAATGTAGATAAAACACTAACTTAATGACCATATTCATAATATTAAACGGCCACACTGATGTGCCTTCGTCGTTTTATAAACTCAAGACAGAATCTGGACTTCTTCGGTGTAAGTCTGTCTAGATTCAAACACTCTGATTAGATGGTCCAGATCTCGTCTCCATCTTGTTAGTACTTTTCATTTGTCCTTGCTTTTGTTTTAAATTACTATAAATTTATTCTGGTGTATTTTATGTTGTTCATATTATGTCGAATGCCTTAAGTCGCCTTATCAATTCTTCGCTAAGCGTCCGTACTTTTATTTCATAAAGTAATCCCGAAAACACGTAGTATTTGACAAATTCGCTTTTATTTTTTTTATTTTTTTTTTATTAATTTTTTTTTTTTTTTACATCTCAGACCCACAAAACATCACATTGATATTTGTCTGTAGGTGCATCAATACATATATATATATATATATATATATATATATAAATAAATTGTATTTACCAGAAATACATTCATATTAATTAATTACAATAGATCTTATAAACTCAAATACAAATCAACAATACAATACAACAATACAAGAAAAAATACAAATATTACCAAAATCAAAATAAGTCTCTTTTATTTAATAACATATTCATTAATTCTGTATTTTGCCTTTTTTTATTAATACCCATTTTGACACGACATGGGATTTTATTTAATATTTTTGGTATGACATATTTTAATGTTCTTTGTCCATATTTATTTATGACCTTCGGTATTCTTAGTCCTTCTTTGACCGTAAATCTGGTACTATGTTTATGAATCACTCTATGCTTATATGTCCCATCTTCATGATATCGTGTAATTAGTTTGTACCACAAGATAGCATTAATTGGCATAGAGCCTTGTTTCTTGAAGAGTTCCTGTATATCTTTAGTAGCACTTTCTTTATTTATTAATTTTATAGCCGAATTTTGAATACTTTGAATTTTTCTAATATTAGTTTTGCAAGTTAGACCCCAGCTAGTTATTCCATACCTTATTACCGATTCCGCTAAAGATTGATATATTGTTTCATAGTCTGTATCGGAACATAGTACTTAATCTTGTGCATACATCCCAATACAGTTCTCAACCTCTTACATACCTTATTTACCTGAATAATTCTGAATAATAATTCGTGATCCAAATTGAAACCATGACTGCGGAACATCTTTTTCATGCGGATAAAGGTTGCACGAGCTTGTTTAAGTGGCATTTGATTTCAACCGAAGGGTTCCAGCATTCATTTAAATTGCCGCCCAAGTATACATTACTTTGTACCTTCTCTAGCTTCATTCCAGTGATAATATAAAGACTTTCATTGCCAAATGCGATATTTTTGCTTATGGGCATGTATTTTGTTTTACTTGTATTAAGTTTTCAATTCAATTCAATTCAATTAATTTATTGATAATATGTATATTACAAACAAAATGTTTAAGGCATACATATTAGAAAGTATATATCAAAATAAAATAATAAATTAAAAATAACATAAAATCTGGTCAAAGGTGTAGGAGAATCCCGCTTCGGAAAACCCCCTCAGACACATGGAATATATCAATACCCAAAGCGATTTTGTTCAGCATAGCTGTGGCTCTTCCAACAGGCATAACCATCGGCAGGTTGGTCCTGTATATTGGAATGTGAAACAATATATGCTGACGATGTCTAAGGTAATTATCAGGAACATACAAACCAATGCTCTGCATAATTTCAGTATTGTCGATCATACCGCGCAACAATCGATAAAAGTGTGTAATCAAATACACATTCCTTCTAGTCTCTAAACTATTGTAGCCAAGCATACCCTGGAGAAACTCGGTTGGGTAAAGCCAAGGATAATGCCCGTACTCTCTCATGTAGAGATATCTCAGAAACTTCTTTTGGACTTTCTCCACCATAAGAGAGTACTTGCCCTCATGTGGCCCCCAGATCATCGAGCCACTCTCGAGTCTACTCCGCACCAAGGAGTTGTAAAGAGTTCTGAGTACGCGGGTATTCTCGAAAACCCTGGCAGTACGCAGAACAAATCCTAACATTCTCAAAGCATTACCACTGATCGTCTCTATGTGATCGTGAAATGTTAGGTTGCTTACAAATCTAACACCTAGATCTTTAACATTTGATGTTCTTGTCAGATTTTGATCGTTCATTTTGTAGCGAAAAATAGAGTTTTTTGGGCCCTAGTGAAGGATGTAACCGAACACTTGGAAACATTAAACAAAAGTTTATTTCGTCTTCCCCATTCACATATATTTGATATATCTGCTTGGAGAAGACGAAAATCGTCCAAAGTTGATACCTTTAAGAAAAGCTTTAAGTCATCCGCAAATAACAGAAAGCGCGAGTTTAAGATTACATTTTTTATATTATTAATAAAAATCGAAAACAACAATGGACCCAGGTTAGATCCTTGTGGGACACCCGAGAAGGTAAAGAAGCACTCTGACGCGAATAGGCCGTAGGAGACGTATTGGTTCCTATTTTGGAGGTAGCTCGACATTAATTTTAGCATACCATCCGAGAAACCAATCTCATACAACCTTTTCAATAAGACATCATGGTTGACTGTATCAAAGGCTTTGGCGAAGTCATTATATGAACAGTCTACCTGATGTCCCGCGTCCAGAGCTTCCGTGACGTAATTTGTGAAGACCATCAAATTTGTCTCAACCGAGCGGCCTTTCCTAAATCCATGTTGTTGATCAATTATAAATGGCTCTACTCGGGAAGCGACGGTTCTACTTATTAAGATTTCAAATACCTTAGCTGGGGCAGAGAGAACAGCTACAGGTCTATAATTTTCTACGGACGACTTAGAGCCACTCTTATTTTAGTAGAATAACCATTATTATATGCTATTTGTTTAATAAGATTTAATTCAGATGTATAATTAAGATCAGATAAAGGGATTGTTCACATTAGAAATAGGAAAGAATAAGAGTTTAAATTTCTTAGATTTAAATTTAACCTTGCTAAATAACAAAATAGAATTTAATATTTTTAGAAAAGACACATACACGGATATCGTTATACACAATTCATCGAATCACCCCTTTTCCCAAAAACTTGCGGCGTTTCACTCCATGTTACATAGATTAATTACAATCCCTTTATCTGATCTTAATTATACATCTGAATTAAATCTTATTAAACAAATAGCATATAATAATGGTTATTCTACTAAATTAATAGATAATTTATTACATAAAAAGATAAAACAAAAAATTTTTAAACAATATATCTATCCTAAGTCAACAGATAGAAATAAACAATGGCGTAGAATTTTATTTGTCGATAACAATTTGTCAAAAATAATAACTAAAAATATTCCTAACTCAATTCAGCCGGCCTTTTATACGAGTAACAAATTAAAAAAATACATACTAAATAACAAGGATAGTGATAATCCTATCATGAAATCAGGAGTTTATAGACTTAATTGTAACGATTGCGATAATTTTTATATTGGCAAAACAAAAAGAAATTTTGAAACTAGGGTTAAAGAACATATCAAAGCATTAACTAGCAATATTGATTCTGATTTCGCAAAACATCTAATAGAATTTGACCATACATTTGATATTAACACAGGCTTAAAATTTTTACATTTCAACTATAAGATACCTCAAATAAATAATTTAGAAATACTCGAAATTAGGAAAAATGTTAATATTAAGTCTAATATAATAAATACACAGACGAAATTTTTGCATAATCCTATTTTGAATATTTTTCCACTTAACATTCCAAATGACCCATAATAATCAACACCTCGAACCCCCCCCTCCCCTCACCAACCCCCTCAACCGCTCCTTCACCGTAACATATTTGCTTGTTTCAACTTTTAAGATTAGTACACAATAATCCTGATGAAGAGAACATTGTTCTCGAAACATGTAGATTTTTTAATCTAATATAGTGGTGAAAACAAAGTAATTTGTGTTTTATTTTAAAATCTATTATTTAAGTGACATAAAAACATGACATAAAATATAAAAAAGGGGAAAAACACATTTATTTATAATTTTTTTGGTTCAATTTTTTGCAAGGCGAGTGGTTTCGAAATGGTATCCCTGTCGTTCGGAGTCAAGAATGACCACCATGATTCCTGTTCAAAACATTTTATTAGGGTCTATTTAGAGTCATTATTGTCTCACCACTAATTTTGGGAACTTATGATCTTCTAGTGTAAATGATAACTTGGCAATAATACACTTCTCAATTGGAAGTTCTGTTCTACCCAAAACTAGTACATATAGTGAAACAAGAATGGCTCTAAATATTGTGTGCGTATTATACAAAGTTAGTTAAAGAATATATGTATGTATTTTAACTAAAATGTTACGCCAAGAAGTAACTACCAAACCAAAAAATGATATAATAAATTATTTTATTTTCTGTAATAATAAAATATATATTTGCGAACATTGTGCTTCATGTATCTCAGCTTTTCATACTGTTGAGCTATTAATTAATGATATTTATGGTTTATTTTTTAATTTTTTCAAGGGAGATGTTTTCTGTGGATGCTACGGAATTCTGAGAGAACCTTTTTTTTTTACTTTACCAGTCTTAAATAACAATAATAATATAATTTATGCAGGCAAGTGAATGTGAGTGAGGATGGTCAGATGTGTGGGTGGGGTACAGACCTGCTGGTGGGCAGCACAGAGGGGAGTGGTGGAGAGGGTGAGGGAGCAGGGGGAACCGAGCCCCCCACAGAAGATGATCGCAGACTGGCTGCAGCGGCCCTGGTGGCCACGCAGTTTGTACACCAACATGGGAGAAACCCACTGATGCAAGAGTTGGGAAACATTGCTAAGGTAACATTGAAGAAACACTTATATCATAGACTAACATATTGTATGTATATCAAAACAGTTACTGTGGTCCCATCATTTTGTATTAACCATTATTTTATGCTGGATATAAATGCGCCAAGATTAGGCGGTTCATTCAAATGCTGCTATCTACGGAACCAAGGACAATTATCACAGCTATTCAGAGCTAATATTAATCTTATTTTTCTCTACTAAAGAAAGTGTGAATATAAGAAACATTGCAGTTTTGTTTCTTTTCTTACAGATTGTGTGTGAAGGTAGAACAATAGAATCTACCAGTGTTCTTTTGAATAATTCTATTCGACTCTACCACCACCAGAATGTGGTAAGTGGAATAATTTTGGGCAAATATACTCCTTTCACTTTTATTTTGTTCCTTTGTTTTACTAGCTTGTTAAAGGCTTTCCTTTACATTGTCAGTTTGAAATTGAGATATTTTATATTTATAGGTCTTTTCATACAAGCTTGAAATTGAGTTCGTGTGGGTGCAAACAGTGCGTAAAACACGCATCGTTTGGTTGTGTCGGATGCGAGTGGGGGCGGGATCGGGATGAAGAAATTACTTCCTTGTTTCAGTATGATATTGAAATTTACACACAAGTGGAGTGGACGCTATTTAGATGGCAAAAAACAGGGTGATTACATTGTCTGAGATCTACAAGCTGGGAAATATGTTTTTCTTATGGGGGGAATCCCCCTAGTGCGGGTCGGCAGATAGTACCGGACAAATCACGTCAAAACATGAAGTACGCTCTTATTAATACTTGTGCTTATAGTGCGTTTGCTGGCTCAAGAATATTGACGTAAACAATGTTCAACGCGTGGACATCACGTGATAGGGTTTTGCGTAAGGGCACCGGTTATGGGGCGCGGTAAAAAATACAATTATTTATTAACTAGCTGTGCCAACAGCTAAGCCAGCGCGGAATTCAGTTTGAGACTATAAGAGTATCAGTGAAAAATCAATATAATCTAAAATACTCGTCCAAACAATATTGCGTAAAAAAGAAATTTTTATCTACATAAAATTCCCTGACCATAAACATTTTTTTTTTGATAAGAATTTAACATTACCTATAATACCCCCGACAGATTAATATTAATTTTAAATATATATTTTATTCATATTTTAACAATCTGTGAATCAACCTTAACATATATGTCGTCGCGGACTTTTTTTATAGAACTTTCTACAACTTCTCCATAGAAATTTCAGAAGATATATACATATTTATTCTGGTGTGGGATGGAACATCATATCTTCTCTTACAAGAGTGCTTATCATATAGCTGTCGTAATACACCCATGTCTGCCGTTTACCATCAGTATCGGTGTGACGTCACTGGCCACGAGCGAATCGATATTAACTCGTGTCGCCAGCTCTACGCCTGACGAAAGTTTTTTTTACAAGGTTTTTATCATTTTATTTAAGTTGTATTGAAGCAAATGAATTTTTCATAATCGATAGAAGTTAATGTAATGATAGTTCAGCTTTTTACAAAAAATAAGACAGAAGATAAAGATGGGATTGGCAAGCAGAAGAGCTTTTTATATGTTATAATATTATAAGGAATTTACAAAGTGGACTTGTGTGATTTGGCGACACAATTTATATAGTCCTGTCGCTATTTCATGTAAAAATTGATGAAATTACATTAATTGAAACCTGAAATTTTTCATCTTTAATCGTTCGGGGGGATCTTATATTAAAAAATATTGATTATTTTATTATATTATATTTTATACTATTTATTTTATAGGGGGATCATATATTTCCTACAAGTTTGTCTACAGCCATTTTCAGCCTGAAGATGAAAATAGACGAGTATTAAAAAAATTAATTCCATCTAAGTTCAAGATGGCGGCTAACACAATAAATAATAAATCCCGAATAAGGGTCATAGTTGTAAAAAGTACAATTCACCGCAAGTTTGTTTAGACTAATAAGTTGAAAAGAAACGAGATAACACAATAATTCAATTTTACCACCCCTTTTAAGGTAGATTAAAGAAGACGAGAAATACCGATCTTTCCTTTTCGACTGTTAATAATAGTTTTATCGTAAAAAATGCTGACGTAAATAAAAGTATCACAGTTGGTAATCAAGAAATTTTGCTGCCCTATCAAAATATAACTGCTTTTTTTTTAAACGCGTGAAGTTGTTTCTAAGTAAATTCCTAATCAAATTTAAATTGCCGAAAGGCGTAGTTTTTCCAATGATGTATCTAATAAAAGAAAAGAAAAATGTAAAATAATTAAACAGAATTGTTTTTGTTTCATTTTTCATTGCGTAAAATTGGGAATTCACCCAAGCGTCGCCGCACGCATTGTAAAGGGTGGTTTTCACCAATGCATTCCAGTGTATTTTTCGTTAGTGGCGGGCGTATTGTGTGATTGATTAAAGTGTTTCGAATCTGTGTATGTTTTTAAAATTAAAAGTTTTAGTTAAAATACAATGTCTGGCTCAATGATCGCTAAGTGTTCGGGACTATCACCTGTAAAGAAAAGGCTCAAAACATATATTTCCAGTGCAGAAAAAAGATGTGTTATAAATGTTTTCAAAACGGTAATGGAACAAAATCTATCTATTTATTTAATTGATGTGCAAAAAATGAGAGCAACGTCAATTGGCACTTGCTGTACATCAGTACGAAGAATCATCAAAGAATAAAAAGAAAATGGAATGTCACGATCGCCGAAAAAGAAAAATATAAATAAATGGAGTAGGTAGACGATTTTGATAAATGTGTGATAAGACGAATTGTTCATAACTTTTTTTCCGGAGTGAAGTTCCAACAATTGGCAAAATTTTGAAAGTAGTTAACGACGATGATAGTTTACCCAATTTTAGGAGAAGCACCTTTTACAAACTTTTAAAATCTCTTAGCATTAATTATGGAAAAAGATCTCGCGACAGTATGCATACTGAGCGTTCTGATATAATACTTTGGTGCCGAAATTATTGGCCGAAAAATTGGCGCCGAAAGGATACAAAACGATATCCGCAAATATCGTTCGGAAGGCAGAAAAATTTATTATTGTGATGTAACTTGGGTGAACGCTGGTCATACCGTAACGAAGGTTTGGTGTGACGCATTAATAAAATCTTCAACGGAAGCATTTTTGCCTGGTCTAAAAACTGGGTTAAAAAACCCACCAGATAAAGGGAAACGTTTCGTCATAACTCATGTTGGCAACGAGGGCGGTTTTGTACCAGCAATGTTGCTAAAAGGTGATGGGGATTACCATCATGAAAAGAATGCGGATTTTTTCGAGAAACGGTTCGAAAAATTATGCCTGAATATTGAAGATAATTCAGTCATTGTTTTAGATAAATATATTATAAATTATAGATAAAAAAAAAACAATATTTTAGCTTGGCTTAGCTCCAAAAATATTGATCATAATCCGACTACTAGGTAAAGGCACTATTGATCAAAATTGTGCAGGGGTTGAAAAATCAATATCAATCATTTGTCGTCGATAATATTGCCACGAAACATTACAATTATACTGCGCCTCCCCCTTACCATTGCGAACTCAACTTAATAGAACTTATATGGGCGCAAGTGAAATCGCACGTCGCTAAAAATAACCTGACATAAGTGAAACGACGTGAAAATTCTTTTTGAACAAGGCATTGAGCTTAATAGTTCAGCAAAATGGCATAAATGTATAGAACACTTTAGCCAAAAAGAAGAAAAGCGCATGTGGGATATAAATAATGTAAGTGAGACTTCTGATTCTTAAGTAATTTTGTGACAATGTGGTTTTAGTGTACCTTTAATACAACAAAATACTTAAAAACATTATTTCCAATAATTCTTCGTTTAATATCAATTTTATTTGTTTATTTCTATTTCTGTTGAATATAAAATTTTTGGTTGATTGTGCCTGTCTCACTACAGATATCTGTGTTGAGACAGGCATAGATCAATGTTCGGGTGTTAAAAATATTTTAGGTAAGTTTTCTTTAATTTTATTATTATTATTACCTATATTTGGTCATTAGGGTTTTCTGAAAAATATAAAAATGTTTTTGAATTTTGAAATAAAAACAACTTTTGACAGTTAATCATAAAATAAAATATAAGCTAGGGTGTGAACGAAGCTTTACATTTTTTTCAACTATTGACCGTGGTCAGTTTTTTCAGTTGATCACATGGTATCCACGTGCGCAGTGGTCTTGACTCTGTGAATGGACTTTAGAAAGATGTTAAATTTAACGGACAAAACCCCCCCACGGTGCGGGAGGCGTTAGTCTTGCCCGATATGTCCTACAGGTAACGCTTTAGACATTTTGTGCGGGAATCCGTTGCATCAAGTAATATTAGCAACATCATAAACCACTATTGAATAAATAGTGGTGTATGAGTGAATAAATATTGTGTAGTGCTTTTGGTTCAATCACTGGTAAGTAAGCTTTACACTGATATACTTTTTTGGCGGATGTATTAATAAACTTTATTGTAATCGAAATTTTACTACAGTATGATGCGCCCCTAAGTTCTTACAAAAATAGATTCCCTAGTACAGGACAAATTAATTTTGACAAAAGTTCTCTAGTACCGGGCAAGTATATTTTGGCAAAATAGTGTGCTTGTCCTTCACTATATAATTTTGTAATTCTATTATTTATCTTTTTAGATTGTTAAATATAATGGAGAAGAAGAAAAAAGGTATCTGGGACTCAAATACCTTAAAATAAACAATTGAAAATGAGTTTAATCAGAAGATGACAATAAGAGAAGTTTATTGTCATCTTCTGAAGAAGAACAAGAAGAAAATGTAGAGTCGAAAAAAGTGAAATTTTGACTGATTCGCCATATGAAGAACATTTAGAAGAGGAAAAAAAGAGAAAAGAAAAAGGCAATGGTAAATTTAAAAAGACAAATGATAAAGGAAAAATAAAAAAAAAATAAAGTAAAACCTACTAAAAAGAAGGTAGAGAATTACTAATGTGTTATTTGTTGCGAAGTCAACAACGGAGACTGTATTCAGTGTGGGATGGTTCACATCGTATAAAGGATGGGCTCATAGCCTGTCCGGATATCCCAGAGTGTTCAGATGTCTATATTTGTGATTGTTGTAAATATTTTTTAAGTTTTCTTGAAACTGTTATTATATTGATGTTTAATTCTGGTAACTTTATGTTGAAATATTATTAAGTATTATTTTCTTAAAAACTCAGTCTAGGATTACTTTCCGTATTTCATTTCATTTATACATATTTACTTACTTTTCTTGATTTATTTTGATGTTTATTATGATTATGTGTCTCAGTGTGTTTATCGTATTAATGAAAGATTATTGTGACTAAAATTTTTGTAAACCTTCACGTGCCCGGTCCTGTCCGGTCTTAAGGGTTCGAATTTTTACTTGTCCGGTACTAGGTGCCAAATTTGATGAAACCAAAAACTAAGCCAATGATTGATTCGTTTTTGAGTGGTTATAAAAATATATAATATTTATCTTTCTTGATTTACTTGAATGTCTTTTATGATTGTTTAAATTAAAATATTAAGTGTCTAAATAAAACATTATTATTTTTTTTTTTATTAAAAACCTTAAGTGTCCGGTACTGGGGGGGGACTCCCCTAATCGCTTTTTCCGTTTTAGGCTTTAGGCCCTTGACCTCTGAATTGGCAAAAACTGATTTATATAATTTAAAGTATACTCTAATATAATATTTATTTTTGTAACTACTTAAATTCTTATCTTAATTTTGTATGTATATTTTCTTTTCTTTTCCTTTTCTTTTAGATTTAGGTATTCCTATGATTTACTTTATTATTATTGATCTACTTTCATTCTTACGTTTATACTTTCTTTAATTGTCATTTGTTAATATTACATAAATATCATATGAGAATAACTCCACAGAACAGGTTTTTACCTAGTGTGGCAGTTATTAGTAACTTGTATTAACAAATGTAAATGAACAATAAAATAAATAAACAAAAAATAATAATTTATATGTACCATTTTATGGTCTGCTTCTTATGATCCGCTTTTCTCTTCCTGTTTTTGTAATTATTAAATTTTAATTACCGTCATGTCCGTTTTCATCACAGTTTATTGTCCGCTTTTAAGGTTTTTCGTATTTATAATCCGTTTTTGTATTTTTGTCATTCGGTTTTGTGGTCCATTTTTATATTTCATTTTTACATAAAAATATATGGATTTTTTGAAAAATATTCTCTTTCGGGTTAGGACGAGGCAGTAATTAAAAACGAATAATAACAAACAGCTAACAAGAAAGAGAAGAATGGACCATAAAATGGTACATATAAATAAAATCTAAAACGATTATAAGAAAAACATATTTCCTAGCTGTAGATCTCAGACATTGTAAGCACCCTGTTTTTTGCCGTCAAAGCGGCATCTGCTCTGCTCAAATTTCGATATCGTACTAAAGCAAGGAAGCAATCTCTTCAACTGGCCCCCGCCCCCATTCGCATCCAACAAAACCAAACAATGCGTGTATTATGCACTGTATCCACACTAACTCAATTGCAAACTTATATGAAAAGACTTATATCGGCATGTAATAGTGTTGAAAATATTAATGAAAAGGTGTGTAAAATAACATGAAGAGCGAAAAAGACTATACTCGCTTTTTACTTTGTATCTAAAAATGAACATCCTGGTACTTAGTGCATTATTCTTATCCAATATTCAGACGACCTTCAATATAATATTAAAATATATATATATATACGCGCGCCCGCGCGTTGTCTATAACAAGCCGTCTAGATTTTTGGATATTTTTTTACAGCATCTTCGTCTATAGGGAGATCCCATACAATATGACGTGGTACACGTGGCACGAGACTCGCGGCCCCGTTTCTTGGGGCCGCTTCCGTGGGACATGTAGGGAAGTCCACGCAGCAGAATTGTGATTTGACTTTGTAGCGAAATTGCTAAAAATTTATTTTATGTTTTCGTCGTAGGATTTTATTGTTAGATGAATCAATTGTATTTACAAGGATTATGCCTGGAATCTGGTGGATTGTCAAAGAAAGTCCTACCTAGATGTGATGCCGTAAATAAAGTTCTCATAACCTCTTCTTGTGTTCGTGCTACAAAAGCAATAACTACCCATTTAAATATAAAATAGTACCATGTTTTCAACAACATCATTTTTGGAAGAAGTCACCTTTAAAATTTATATATATATACGACACAATGACTGTTCGTTCTTTATCCGTGAGACGCTCGTAACAACGTTCCTGAAAGCCTTTTGGATCACACAAGTGGTTTCCACTTGGGTTACTGCCAAGCTTTTATTCAATTTTCTGCTCAAGTCATTCTGTCATTTTACAACAATTGACAATCCGACGGGCACCAATTACACTTCTTCACTCAGAAACTGACTGCCAGTGATTGATGCTTTCTGCAGGTGAAAAAAAATTCACACATATGCATGGATGTTCCCTACACATCTCCACCTACCTGAAGATACCTACCTCCCTTGAATTATTATTTGAACACCATGGTCGTAGATATGTATTTTATCTTTTTTATATATTGTGTACAGGAAGGACAAGTAGAGTTAAGGGGTGCAGCGCTGGTGGAGGTCCCCCATCTGTTGCCCCCCTTACCTCCATTGAAGAAAGCGCAAGATGCAGAATGGTATCATGCCAAAGCCAATGTGCAGTATTCTAAAAACTTTAAGGCAAGTCATCATTCTTTAATAATTATTTTATTATGCATTATTTTTTAAATTCACTTCTCACTTTTGGTCAGAAATAAGTCGATTAATAAAAAAAACACTAGATCATGTAAAAAGGTTTTATGTAATGTTTTTATAGCTTATTACAGTAAAACCACATTAATTAGAATCTTGATAATTTTAAATTCGCAATAATTCGAAAATTTTAAGACCCACAAGTCCCAGAATGTTAATTTCATAGTAAATTAACCCTGATATTTCGAAAACCCCGGTAATTCGTAATTCAAAATAATTTTTATCCCTTTGCAACTCAAATCAATACATTTTAATTAATATAATTTTAATCTTCTTTTGAAATTTGACAAAATTAAAAAAAGTATTTCGATTTTTTCACATGTGAGAAGAACAAATATGTCAATGTCACATACTTTGTTAATAGAAATGCCGCATTCTTTGTGTTAGCATCAAAATATTTAGAAAATTCTACTTTCAAAAATCAAAAATTCAACAGAGGGTATTTTTCATGCTAAATCTGAAACAAATGTCGGTTGATATGAAACCGCTTAAAAGTGAAGTACAGCTGTTGTTTGATTAACGATTTATGCAGTGTTTGAGTCAATAAACTTTACGGACCGCGAAAGTTGATTGTATCATATTCTTTTCGATAAGTAATCATGGCATCATGCAAAATGCCAAAATGTAAAGTCATTTATAAAATGTACGAAATGTGCTGTTCATCTGTGTCTGAATAGAAATAATAATTGTTTTCAAAATTTTCACTGTTACACTGTATAATGTATCAAAAATACAACCATTCTTGTAAATTTTTTTTACTGTTGATGCCCGATGTAACATATTATCTACATACCTTAAATGTTAAAATAAAGTTAAAAATAAAACATTTTGATTATTATTATTTTTCCCATAATCTACACCAAAAATCAAAACCAATTTTTTTTTTTCATATAGAAAAGAAAAATCAGGCAGTGAAGGGTTAAATATCTTTTACCGTTAAGGCAGCATTCGTAAAAAATGCATCGCTCGACCATTTTTTCATCGACTTTAGTTGTGAAATAGGTCACCATGAAAAGCCTTTTTGTTTTGACGGGATAATATACACCCTGAAAGTCCATTCTAAATATTGGTAAAAGAATTTTTGAAATCCGATGAGTAGTTTCGGAGATTACCTCCTACATCCAAACTTACAAACTCACAAACCTTACCTCTTTATGTATTAGTTATAGATATATATTAATTAATTTATAAACTATATATAAATTTTCAACTTACAGACGATTAGCGAATCAGATTCACATCTAAAATCTGAAGATTGTGAAATTGATATGAATAATACAGCTCTCGCACACAACAGACAACAAAACAGAAAAAGCTTACCTCACAAGAAGAGAATCTCGAGAAAGTTGAAAAGAAATAATTTGAATATTGGAAACATTTCCAATAATCAAACTGTCAATGAGGATGTGCAACAAACTGTTGAGACTCTCCAGGAAGTGGTTACAGATGAAGTTTTGACAGCCCCTGAACACCATTCCATGACTTCTGCTCAGATAGTTGACAATTCAGTGCATGGAGTAAGATTTTAATGATTTTTAGATTTATGATTTATGAAATGAATTAAAGATTTAATGACTTTTTCCAAAATTTATTTAACAAATATATGCATGTAGATTCTGAATTACTTATTTTTCAAGATGCCAGGTTTTTCATTAGACTTAAGGCAGTACATTCACTGCGAATGCATATTTCGGCGTTTTTTTACGAAAATGTGGGTTTTCATTATTCATTTATATCAGAATTTATATGATAGATTGCAATTTTTTAGGGCGATAACTTAGATAGAACCTTTGTTCTTATATAAAAGTAATAAACTGAACATTGTTTATAATAAATAAGAAAAATATAAGCATTAGTCCACAGGCCGCGGCAAAAAAAACGTTTTTAATATTCCCGGGCGACGATTCGTTCGTTGAAAATTTGTATGTAAGCATACTATGTTTTTTTATACATATAAAGTTTGCTTAATTATCTAGAATCCGTACGTAGGATATTAAGAAATATTCAATATTAATAAAAGTAATAATATTTTAAAAATGCTAGAAATTTTTACGATTTTGATGCTTTTCAAATATTGTTTATTCATATAAAAAGATGATTTTAAACGATATATTGTATCTATATTCGCACTTTGAGTCTTCATTCACTATAAAAAAGCTACATTTTTTATTAAAAATACGTTAATTATTATTTTAAAATAAAAATTCTAAAGTGTGAAATGTGTCAAGAAATAGCGCAGTTTTGAATCAGATGCCGCGTGCCGTGCGGGAGAGGCGGACGTTTCTCTGTGGTCCATACACTTTTTCATAAAAAAATCACTTTAAAACGTGTTTTTATGCTAAATTTGACATTAGTTCAAAATAATACCATGTTATATATTCGAAAGCAATCTATTCGTCGCAGATAATGAGTTTTTTTTGACTAGTTTGATATTATTTTGCTTTTCTACTGATAAAATCACGTTGAACTTGCGTCATGTGCGTGTTTTGGTGACGGCGGTATATTCGCGAAGATGTCATTGTAATTTATAAAGTCAAGTAAGATATTAATTTACGACATAATTTTTAAAAATAGATTAATGGTTGTTAATTTTCTTTTTAATTCAATACATATTGTTGGAGTAGTTTTTTGTTTATTCTAGATAAAAAAATATTTGAATTAAGTTTAATTCACAGGTCTTTTGACATTTCAGTCGGAAGTCAAAATAATATCTAAATCTGCTTATGCGACATAAGTTTTAAATTAAAAAACAGTGATATAAGAAAAATTGTTGTTTACTATTTTTTTATAATACATAAATACGCTTTTGTAAATTCTAGACTTAAAACATTTAAAACTCTAATAATAGTGCGCGATCTTGACTTGCGTTCCCACATATTTTATATGTCAGTACTCCGTATGGTTGTCTCATTTCCTCGCAACCTTTGTGTCTTGCATGACATGTAAATAAATACGCTCGTGCAAGGTTTATCTGATATGACGTTTGTTCATGTCTCGATCTCGTATTGAAGTAGCATGATCTATCGATGCATATCGCCGCTTTTGACAGCTTGAAAATTGTTTGTCCCGCCTTAAATTTAAATCCACAGATAATATTATCATTATTTATTTTACTAACGCCATAACATGCCATGAGTCCCAACTTCTACAGCGAAACACATCACAAAAACATCCAGGCTTGAGAAAATTACATAGGTACATTGTGATCTTGCGGGGAATTGAACCTGGAACCCCAGTGTGCAGCTACGAGGGCTGCCGATTTTATAATTTATATATGTTTAATTGTTTTATAATAACTCTCAACTGGTTTTTTAACCTTGGTATACAAAATCTAGCTAAGGGAGAAATTAAGTCCCCAGGTAGATTTTTCAATAGATTTTTTGGACATTAAAATATTTGTTAATAAATTATTTTTTTTAGGAACGTGCATTATTCATTTGCCAGCTTTGTGGAGAATTCTATGGAGATGACCAAATGCAATTTTTTCACCATCTTAAACAACATTATGAACCTCACAATACAACAATTATCATCGGGAATCACATGGGCTCGATGCAGCACGATAATAGCAACATATCAATGGACAAGGTAATTAATTTATTATACATTCAATTTCATTGTATATTAGAAAGCGCAAATTTAAATTATTTATTGTATGATATTTATTTTTTTACAGATTGCAGAAAGTATGGTGGTTGGAAATTCTCAGTTGCCTGAAGCCCTAGTTGAACTTTCCCTCGAAGGAACTGTACCTGATAAGTCATCCTTATACCAGACACAAAACAAAATTTCCTCTTATATAAATGCGGACAAGTCCCTGTTTAGTACAAATGAAAAAGATGCCTTGTTTTCTACTGATAAAACCTTAATGTATCAACATTCTCAGAAACAACATTTATATGCTTCTGTGGATAAAGTATATTCTTGCCATCACTGTCCAAAAACATTTCGACGGCAAAAGCAATATGAATCACACATTAGAGAGTCTCACGCTAAGGTAAGAAGCTTTATTTAAAAAATAGTGAGACTAGCCAGGAAATGTGTGAGCTTAGTTTAAGTGTATAGACTCAGTGAATGAAAAAAATATAATAATAAAATGTTTAATTGTGTTTCAAAGCTTAGCGACACTTTTAAATAGTGCATTATTTAACTCATTCCTGGGGCCTGTAATGTGTTAGGACCAACTTAGAATCGTTAGTAAAAAAGTCAAATACATTTCTCTTCTCATGGAATGTTATTGAATCAGTTATTTTTTAGGATTGATGCAAAGGAAAGGAAGGTGATGAAATTGAACACCCTAATAGATTTAATTTTATTTGGTAAACACATAAAAAAAAAATTAAAAAAATGTCCTTTTAAATGACCTAAAATCGGCATTCACACTCATAAAATAATTCACATTACAATCTGATCAATTTATTATGCTTTAAATATAGAGAACAAATTTTTTAATGTGGTATAAAAATGTTCAGGCAAATAATAAAAAGTCAAGCAATAGGAACCTGTAATACACATTGATGCATTATGTCCAATATCCATAAAATGTTTATAAATATTTTTATTTATTTATTATCTTTTTGCATATGTACTTACAATGGTGGGTTTATTGCCAGTTGACAATTTCTTCCAATAAACTACCCAATTTAGTAGTTGAAATAGGTTTCCAGAATACAATATCACAATCAAAAGATAAACGAATGTCTTCATAATAGTGACTGCACTTTTTTAAATTGCGATAATCTAAACCTGATTATCAATAAATTCTACAACATTTTCTATGATATTATTGAAAAGTATGTACCCCATTCAAAAAAACATAACAATACTTACCCTGGTTCGATAACTTATTTATTAATTTAATAGTAAAAAAAAAAATTGCTTATAAACATTATAAAGAAAGTGGTCTAATATCTGATTATTTAACCTTCTCAACTCTAAGATACACATGCAAACAACAATATGAAAAACAATTTAAGCATTATATAACTGATGTCGAATTACAAATGACCCATAATATAAATAAATTTTGGCAATTTACTGACTCCCTGAAAAAAGATCATTTAACTTTGCCTTGCACCATGTTCTATAACAATATCTTCGCCCATAACAAAAACGAATCTCTAATCTATTTGCCGATTATTTAAAAAGTGTCTTTGTGTGCGATAATTGCTATATCCTCTTTTCAAATTTTTTAATCATTCCATTAAAATCGGATATTTTCCAGACACATGGAAACTTGCCTACATAATTCCCATCCACAAAAAAGGTAATAAATCAGATGTAAAAAACTATAGATCCATCTGTATTTTGTCCGCAACCTATATTTTTAATTGTTTGGACAATAAATTTCAGGTCGACGCGATATTTTTTTCTGTAAAGATTCTGCTGATTTCAGTAAAGCGTTTGACACAGTCAGCCAGGTGATATTAATAAAAAAATTATCTAAATTAGGAATTCAAGGGAGTCTTCTACGCTGGCTTACAAGCTATCTCCTTGAAATAAACCTACAAGTCAAAATTCACGACTCCTTTTTATATAAATTCATAGCTACCAGCTCCGGCATTCCCCAAGGTTCCCATACAGGACCTTTTGCTTTCAATTGCTTTATAAATGACATTGTTACTAACTTCTCTGACCCGGTACAAGTTCTATTATTTGCAGACAATATGAAAATTTTCATCTCAGTTAGATCTCTAATGGACTGCAAGTTACTACAGGAATGTCTTAACAAACTTCATGTGTGGTGTACAGCTAATAAACTAAATTTAAATACAGATAAATGTCATAGTGTTACCTTTTGTAGAATAAAATGTATAATTTACTTTGTTTATAGAATAAACAGAAATTATTTATTTATTAATATATAAATTATATTATATATAATATAATATAATAAATTAACGGAAGTCAATGACTTGGGTATCCTGCTAGACTCCAAATTAAACTATATTACCCATATGAACAAAATATCCAATAAACGACTCAAATTGCTCGACTTTATTACTCGCACTTCACAAACTTTAATAACAGCCTCATGCACATACCTGTATAAATCTTTGGTGAGAAGTCAGCTGAAATACTCAATTATGGTCAATTATGTCAAATAGTCAATTATGGTCACCACATTATGCGACACACGTATAAACATTAGAAAAAGTCCAATTAAAATTTCTAAGATACGTAAATTACTGGTTAAAAATTCCGATCGAACACAAAACTTATAATCAACTTAATATTCAGACAGGTCTAATTAAACTTAGCGACAGACGCATTATTGCTGATCTCACATGAGTCGTATATTTCCAGATACCGTTAATTCCATACCAAAGCAATTTATAGCAGGTCAAGTAATTTATACCTTATTGTGTGAGATGTTATTACTTACACTATTAGTTTTTTTAGAAAGTTTGTTTATAAATATAAACAAACTTTCTAGAAAAAATAACAGTTTAGGTAATATGTAATATCTCACAAAATAAGGTATAAATTACTTGACCAGCTGTAAATTGCTTTGGTATGGAGTTAGCGGTGTCTGGAAATATACGACTCATATATCTATACAAAATAATTCATTCTTATAACTTGGATTCTCCAGAACTCGTATCATCCATATCTTTTCACATACCGGCCAGAAATATCCGTTCACAAGCATTCTTTCACTGCAACAAAAGCAACACATCTCATCAACAATACTCCACGATCAACAGACTTTCCATCCTAGGAAACAAGTATGCACAAATTGCAGATATTCTCAACATTAACTTAAGTCGTTACCAAAATCTCCTTAACGAACATTTTACCATTAATTTATTTGATTAAATTTTGTTAATACATATATGAATACATGTCTTTGTTCATAGTGATATATATCTACTTTATACATAATTGTCTTTACTTAATTTGTGATTTATGTACTTAGCAAAAATATGTTTTTTTTTAAACATTCTGTCACAGAGTATTAATTTGTAAAAAAATTATCACAACCCCATATTTATGAGAGGGGATTGGATCAGTGCAGAAGAATGTCCTCCTTGCGTCTATTTAAGGCACATTTTACATACTCATTATTATAGCATAATCAAATCCCCTAGCAAACAAAAAATCAACAATACAACAATTATTACAAAAGATACTGTGTTATAAATTTCATATGTATGCATGTAAGTATATGTATACATTTGTAAATGATCATGCAAACAAATATTATTCACTTATATAATGTACACTGTTATCTAGATATGTATAAGTTTCTTATTTTATTGTGATAGGTGTAAACTTTAGAAATAAAATAAATAAATAAATTAGCTCCACGATGACGAGACGAGTGGAAGATGGATGGGGGCAAGGAAGGGTTAAACTAGGTTTTGGGAGTACGGTGTATGTACGGAGACCTCTCTGATTTTCAAACATTTAACTTGCTGAGAAAGCGACAAAAAAAACTGGCTAAAGAATGCTTTGAAAATTTTTTTAAAAAATCGCCTATCGGCATTCTTTGCCTGAGGGTTGGTATTAGACAATACGTCGTATATTTGGGTCATTCTCTTTCAGTTTTTTGCATTTCTTTCATTTATGAACATAAAGTTCGTTCACACTGAAATTTTTTGCGTGTTGTTTTTTGAATTTTATTTGTTATTATTATATTGTTATGTAAATAGTATATTTTTTTAATTCAAAAACAATTTTCATTGTATAATGATTACTTTTCCGTAATATAGCAATTTTCAGTGATTTTTTTTTCAATTTGTATGTAAGAGCCTTCTTAGTGTAAAGACAATTTTTACGTGGTATATGAATTTTGGGTCAACTATATTTTTTATATTTGTGTCGAAGTGACTATCTAGTGTAATTTCTTTCTAAGATAATTTGTGCGCACTTACTACAAACTGCGCACTCACTGAATTGACCCAATGTCTACTATGTAAAGGATGAGTACAGTAGTGTTCCATAAGACTTTTTCATAGAAAATGTTACCTACTGATATTAATATTTTCATTCGCATATAAAAATGCATCAACCATTCTCATAAAAGCAATCTAGAGCAGAAGCTAAACAAGCTGATATTGGCTATTAGTGAAACTACACTTTCCTAGATTTTGTACTAAAGACACTAACCGAATACATAAAAAGGAAACGGAGTAAACTATGTTGAAAAAAAATTATCACAGTAAATATATATACATTATTTTCGCCCTGAATGCTCTGACCAACCATTTTTATTTTAATTTTTTAAAATTTTTTTTTATTTGTTTACCATTTACAGTATTATAAAAAACTGCACACTACTTTTACGGCATGGTTTAGAACTATGTTTTCATGCATTTTTTAATATGAACTGCTAGAGTTTGAAATTTCAAAATTATGTATTATATTTTCTATAATTTTTTGTATTTTATCACTAATTCTAAAATCCTACGTGAAACATTATATATATAGAAACATTATATCATGTCGTTCAAAAATACATATAAAAAATATATACGAAAAAAATTAACCCAACAGACGAAATTTAGACGTGCAACTACAGAGAATTGTAAAAAATCTGTGAGATCTGAGAAAGATAAGATATGCAATAATAATAATTTTTGAAAAATTATTATTTTGATGGATAATATTGACCATGGCGAGTGTAAACGCACTACACGACATGTGTCATTGAAAAAACAGTGATTTGTTTATGGCGGTGTTGACCGCCCGGAGAGAACTAATGGGTTTATGGGGGTAAATGACAATGAATTATCCCTAAAATCATTCTCTTAAGAATTTTAAATACTGGCTAAATTTTTAGCACCGAAGATGATGAGAAGAAAATCGTTTAGCAGTCAAAGTGTTAATGACTATTTCCACTCAGTCTTTATTTCTACAACTATTGCTGATGCCTATGATGATTGTCTCGTAAATAATAGTCTGGATATCCAATCCATAGACTTCCATGAAGCAATCATTCTAAAATATTTAAAAAATCTGAAACTGCGACACCTGGGTATACACGGTGATTTATACAGGTGGTTTACATCCAATATCAATAACCGAAGCCAGGCAGTAGCAATACGCGGGTTTAACTCTGACTTTAAAAAAGTACCATCTGGGGTACCCCAAGGATCACATCTTGGCCCAATTTTATTTTTAATTTACATCAATGACATCAAGCATTGTTTTCTGCACACTGAATTATCTTTGTTCGCGGATGATGCAAAAATTTACAAAGAGATAAATTCCCCCACTGATTGTTTGTTGCTTCAAGATGACATTAATAGACTCTTAAAGTACTGTAAAAATAACCAACTTTTCCTAAATATCGATAAATGTCATATCATTTCATTCTCCAAAAAAAGAAAAAATTTATCCTATAATTATCATCTCAACAATAAGCAACTCAACATCTGCACTCAGGTGAGGGATCTCGGTGTCATCTTAGATTCTAAATTAACATTCATCCCACATATGGAATCGGCAATTGCTAAAGCATATCGACTCCTTGGTTTCATTGCCAGAACGACAAACCCATTTCAATCACCGTATACATTAATCACTTTATATTTTTCATTTGTACGCAGTCAACTGGAGTTTAGATCAGTAGTCTGGAACACTTATTATTCTACATACAGTGAGCAACTTGAAAATATCCAATACAAATTTCTCAATATTTAAAATTTCCGTTCCCGTTTAGAATTCAACTCATACATAGAAAGCGAGTTTTACCATAAAATCCCTCCTCTATCATATCGAAGATGCATACAAGATCTGTGTTATCTTTATAAAAATCTTGAATAACTTGGTTGACTCACCCTATTTATTAGAGCAAATAGGTTTAAGTTGTCCTACATACTCAACGCGTTCAAATAATTTATTTTACCCAAACTTTGGTAGGACTAACTACTTAAAAAACTGCTTTGTAACTCGTTCCACCTCAAAATACAATCTGTTAAATTCTACAAATAATCTAGACATTTTTACCGACAATTTGCTTTTATTTAAAATGAAACTCCCTAATCTCATTTATGATTATTGAATTAAATTTGATACTTCTTTAATTGAATTACATTCCCTCCCTCTTCCCACCCCTCCCATTTTATGCATTATCATAATTTAAATCTTTGAAATATTTATTATTTATCACTTATTCTTTATCATTGTTTTTTATTTAGTTTTTTTTTTACCAGCTTCGAGGAAACTTCACTGGTCATCCTAAATGAATATTTTTTTTGATATAATATAATTTTTTTTAAATTGTACTGTATGTTTCCCAAAATAAAATTAAAAATATATATATATACGTATATACATCTATACCTATAAAACTCAACGTCTGTCTGTTCTCTATACAAATCTACACCGTTTGTCCGATTCAAATGTTTCATGCTTTAGGACCCGGCGGGTAACACAGGTGACATTTCCCCTCTCCCCTTTTACCCCTTCCCCTACCCCTGATATATTTTCAATGCAAATCTGTACCGTTCGACTGATCAGACTCAGATTTTGCAAACCTATGCTTTAGGACCCGGCAGGTAACATTGGCGACATTTACCCCCTCCCCTTTTACCCCTCCCATCTAATCCACCATCTAACTTCATAGTTGCCTATCATTGTCACATTCAAACACCAATCACTCAGTCATAGTTTATCACTAAAAACTTGATACTTACTTACATGTAATATTTTGCAGATTGATGAAATGAGCGAATTTAGTGAGCCCGAAGATTTGATGGAAGGGATTCACGTAGTAGTGGAACCAGACAATGAAGAATATTTACGTGAAGATCTTTCCAGCGATCATTCCAACGCTGTTCTCATTCAAACATCATTAGGTGCCAATGATCAGTATATACTGCCACATCTTACTATTGAAAATGGTCAAGTACATCAATCACATGTTAATGCCAAAAATTGGTTAGTAATTTCCAACAGTTTCATAGTTTTTTTTAACAGTAATTTCAACAATTTTTAGAACAGTAGAAAAAACAAAGTTTTCCCAATCTGATTTAGTCAATATTTCTTTTATTATTAAACGATTTTCATATTTGTTTATCCAACACATATGGAAATCGTTTGATAATAAAATAAGTATTGAAAAATCAGAATGACAAAACATTATTTTGCTCTTCTGTAAAGTTTGAAATAATCACTAACACCCCTTTAGCTTTCTGCCCTTTATATGATGAAAATGAGAAAAACCTATTTTTGAAAACATAATCATAAAATGATATGTAGTATGAAAATTAAAAAGACAATTGATTTCCGCAGTAAATTTTTAAAAAATAAATTAGACATTCAGACTGACCTTATAAAGAGTATTTTAATAGCATTTATATTTTTAGGTACCTGAAACATGAGCTCGAAGTAGATCCGGAGAAGAACAATTGTCAAGGTATGATGTCCGAAGCGTTAAGCGGGGAGGAGGTGGGCGGAGAAAGTACGGGGGAGGGAGATACAGTGGATGGAGAGGAGGGAGAGCAGGTGGAGTGTCCTCTCTGTGGAGAGATTTTCTCAAGCAGAAAGCAATATTCGGAACATGCACAGCAATGCCATTTGCAACTCAAAGGTAAGGTATCCATTGTAATTTTTTGCTACAAGGTATGTGAGGGTGAATTCATAGCTCTATCTATTTTGGGTTAGCTGAGGGAAATTCTTGGTATCCTATTTTTCGATGTAGCCCCCCTTGAGTTGTATGCGCTTGGTCCAATGCTCCAGCATTTCTAAGGCTCCTTGGTGGAAGGTTCGTCTGACCCTTGCAAACCACCCATCTACACAGCACATGATGTCATCGGTGAATTTTTTTCCATGCTAGTGTTCCTTAAGTTTTGGAAACAGCTGCAAGTCACTGGGGGCTAAATCTGGCGAATATGGGGGATTTCAATCAATACGAACCTGGCCAAAGCCATTGAGATTGAAGCTTTCTGAGCGGGAGCATTGTCCTGACATTGAATTGTCAACACCCCTTTCCGAAGTTTTCCCCTTTTGTTTTTCTTAACCTTTGTTGCAAGTTTGGTATTAAGTTAGTTTAGTAGGAGCTTGTTATAGTGGATCCTTTAAGTAGGCAAGGTAGTCAAGGAGCGAAACACCTTGAACTTTGAGAACCAAACAGAAGATTGAAGCTATGACTTTGCCAGAGGAAACATGCGAGATGGTGGCGATCCCTTGTGATCCCACTGTATGCTTTGGGCTTTAATCTCAGGGTCATAGTGGTGGACCCATGTTATGTCTATCTTTACATGATCTAGAAAGTTCTGTTTAACCCATCTTGCTGAATTTTTTTTAATTTTAAAAACTTCAGTCAATATTTTATTTTTTTATTTTTTATTATTCATTATTATTTTTATTATTATAGATCGTGCCAAGCCTTATACAGCTTGTCGGTGTTGGTGACTCTTCTATTTGCCATCACTATTCGGTGGATTTTTTGGACATATTCTTTAGTAGTTATGGTCACAGAAGGCTACCCGCCGTGTTTAAATATGTAACTTGTCGACTACTTTAGTCCCCTAAAGTCGGGGTGGATCTGATGTGGGGTTAACATTTTCTTTTGAAGAAACTTGATAATACTACGTTGCTGGTTCGCATCCATATTGGCACTGAATCGCATCTGATCAAAATTAACGACTTGCAACTTGGTAGAAGTAACAGACATGTCAGCCTACACAATGTATTATTAACCCACTCTTTCCGAAGTGGGGATTAAAATCCCCTAAATCAATATTTATTCCAATAACTCGGTAATTAAATGAGCAATCCAGCTGATTTAAGATTACTTGGTGTAATCTTAAATCTATTGATTTAAAATGTATATTTCCATAATTTCTTAGTGAAAACCAAGTATTTACATAAAAAATGTAAATATTTCAATTAATTACTGTACCGAAACTATATACGTACCGGGTATTATGTTTTGTTTCACTTGAACACATAATAAAGGCCCATATATCAAAAAGAATAAAGCGAGAAAACAATACTCACTTAATTTCGCCGATGACACGGCAGTCAAGCGACGTCTGACAAGTCAGGACTTGTCGAACATTCACCGCGCAGTCTTTGTTTTTATACGGTGTAAACGTGAGTAATCTTATTCAATACATACAATATCATATTTTTACAATAAATGAAAGATTTAAAAAAATTATTCCACAGAAATACATGTCTCAAAAAAAGAAATGTGAATTTGTGAAGAAGATAATCGTGGCAAATTATTGCCTTAGCAGCATTAGGTGACAGCGATTTAGTGTTTGAAAAATTGCATTCCGATGCATGATTTTCAAGATTCGGCTGACCTTACAGATGAAAAATTGATTCAGATGAACAAGACTAAGTCATGAAGAGAAAAAGTAGGAAGATGATGGAATTGTAACTTAACTAACTCATAGCTAGTAGCAAAAACTTCGGGAGCCTTCTTCATTTTTTAGAATGGAAAATATTCTTTACACTTCAGACGAAATGTCTACAGTTATGGAGATAAATGACGTCAAAGTTTACATTTTTTTAAACTTATTTTCAGTTAAATATTGAACTATATACTACAGTATCTTATATGGAATATTAAAAATTTATTCAACACAATTCAAATAAAATTATTATAACCTTGTAGAAATTTGAAAAACATTTTTTTGTAAGGTTTTTGTTATTTTATTTGACTTGTGTTAAAAAGAATGAATTTTTAATATTCCTTAGAAGTTAGTAATATGTATGTACTTTAACATTTACAGAAAATAAGTCAGAAAAATTGAAAAAAAAAATGCAAACTTTGATGTCATTTATCTCTGTAACTGTTGATACCAGGGGCGTACAATGAAAACAAGAAGCATGACCTTTTCTTAAAAGTTATTAGTTTATAGATTTTTTATTTTTAAAATAAACCAAAATAAGATATATATTCGCAGTGGCGTACAGTGGGTATAAACTTGGGTTACGCTATGACCAACTATATATTATATTTAAAAAATATGTATACGCATATGGAACATTATATAACAAATTATTTTCTGGGGAACTTGCATCAAATAGTCCCGAAAAGGACTTTTAAACTCTCCACGTTTTGAAAAGATAACACCATTCACTCTCAAGGGCCTTCTATCTTGAATCCTGCCCAATACCGAACGGTCAACCCAACTGTTTGGGGCAAGAGCCAGGATGAAACTGTGTTGAAAATCTTAATATGTGTTAAATTTATGGATTTGAAACTTATGGATTTGAAATTTATGGATTTGAAACTTATGGATTTGAAATTTATGGATTTGAAATTGATTTATTTGTTTAATAACCGACTTTGTGAACGAGTAATGACTTTGCTAATTGGGTTTTACTATTTGACGCGGGTTCCCCCAGAAAATAATTCGTTATCTTTTACCCGTGAAAATTTTAAATATAACATATGCTATATGTGTATATACTATAGATGAAACGGATATCCGGTAACTATCTGGTATCTGGCCTATTTTTAATATCCAGCCGGATACCGGATAGTACCTCAATATCCGGCCGGATACCGGATATTTATTCAATTGCGAAAATTTCAAAAAATTATCGCCAGTAAATTGATAAAGGAACATACTAGCAGGCAAATAAAAACAACACAATCTTGGAAAAATTATTATTATTTATTTAATCAACAAATTGGTTAGTATTCGAAATTAACCAATGGCAAATTAAGATGAATGAACACTAATTTCTCTGCATTTTGAGGAGTAAGCGATTGGGCTTGTTTTCGTAAACAACATAGGCTTTAAAAAAAATCAGTCTTTCGTTCTATGCGCTGCTACAAGGAGCTGAAAGATAAATTCTGGCAAATTTTATCAAATTTGGATACTGTCTTGAATTAGCTGACCATCAAATATAATGGTCGCGACTACGATCGATTCAAACTGTCTTCAAAAATAGTCAATCTCGCTTGCAATTAGGATCTTTTCTTGTTGCTAACTCTGACTATTATTATCATTTGCCACTTCGTCGAAACAATCACGAAGTGTACCGTGTGCTTCACGAGTGACTGTTGATCCGTTGATCAGTCGATCTGTAACAGTCTCGTCACATCTGTTTCTTTTAGCAGACGTAGGAGATGGCGATAAACTTCCACTTTTGGAAGATTCATCGCAAGCCATTTTAATAAATTCCAAGATTTTCTGTCGGGCTCTTTCTGATGATGTCTGGTTTTCAACTTAATAAAATCATTAAGCCATATTAATAATTTTTTTTCTGATAGAAAGCACTAAGTCATATCCGTGGCCATGGGCTGAACATTTGGCAGCCGGATATCCGGCTATCCGGCGTAGAGGCTCGCTGGATATCCGGTATCCGGCCAAATCACTATCCGTTTCATCTCTAGTATATACATATATATATATATATATATATATATATATATATTTTTAACTGTATTTAATTAACTATTCTGAGTAGCTTCAATCCACAAAAATAACTGCACTATAAAATAAATATTGTGAACAAGGATTTTCTCAATAAAAAATTGAATTGTTATAATATTTGCTGGCTATCATTGTTATAAAATAAATTATATGTATGTATCAATTAAAATATGTATATATATATATATATAAATATAAATATATATAATACGCCAAAATATTTAGAAGACGATTTATATATAATTAAAACGGGAATAACACTAATTTCAAATGTACGTTTATTTTCACAAAAATAAATCAAACATTTTATGATATCACCGATGGCAATGACGTCGTAAATAAACATTTCAAGCTACATTTTACGAACTTTCTTTATAAATTACCATAAACTAATTCATGTAAATAGAAACGGATTGAATTTGTACTGTTAATTGTAAATAATGAAGTCAGTAATTCATATAAAAATAATAAAAGAAAGAACAAGCGTACTCAACATAATATGGAGATTATATTATGATTTGATAGATGGAATTCACCACAGAAAAGAGAGATAGAATTTACAAAAAAAGTTAATGTGTGCAAGCAACTGGAATTTGTAAAGAAGTCATTTCTCATCATGGGACCTTTTGAAGAAACACACTATTCTATGAAAAATTTACTTGTCTATTACAAAAAACTCACAGACGTAAATATGGGTCAATGTAATATTATACGGTTTCATTAGGAAAATACGACGAGGTTTTTCTCAACTTGACTAGATCTAAGAAAAAATGCTGGGTACAAGCAAGTGAAATAAATTGTGAATTGACATGAAGTTGGATACAGAAACATCAGAAATAAAACATCTAGCCATAGGATGAATTACGGCTAGGATTTTAAATCGACTTTTTCTTAAGGCTGGACATCTGTTTCGCAAATAAGCGAATCTTTCAAATAACATCGATAGATCATGCACTTTCAAGTCGTATGCGAGATGCCATCTGAGCGTAAATCAAATAAATATTACATTTCCGTCACATATTTACATATATGTTGCTGAAACAGTAAGGTTTTGATAGAAAGAGATGGTCATATATTCTTCGATTTCGAGCGCCAGCGGTCCCCGTGGAACTAATGTCTCTGTCAAAATATTTACTTATTTAAACTTTTGACAAATGCTTGTACATTATTTGAGTTAAATTATTATTTTCCGTAAATAATTTAAGAAATATATTAATAATTCTGAATGACTTTTTAAATCAATGCATCTCGTAATATGACAATCACAAAACAATTATGCCCACGCGCATACCCATATGTCAAAATGTTTATTATTTTATTTTTCGACAAATTCTCGTATTTTATTTACGTCGAATTATTACTTGCTATATAGAATTTAAAAAACATATTAATAATTCTGATTTACTCTTCAAATCATAATGTACCACATTATCACAAATCACAAAACATCATCACAAGTACAGTAGCCGGCAAACATCTTGAAATTTTACAGCGTAGTGGGGGGAAGTTTGCGCATATACCTTTCCATCAACGAGACTCAAATTTTGTCTTCTGCGCATTCCCCCACTACGCCAAAAAATTTCAAGAAGTTTGCCGGTAACTGTATCACAAATCACAAAACAATTACGCCCACGCGCATACACATATGTCAAAATGTTTATTATTTTATCTTTCGATAAATTCTCGTATTTTATTTACGTCGAATTATTACTTACTGTATAGAATTTAAAAAAACATATTAATAATTCTGATTTACTTTTCAAATCATATATACTGTAAAGTCAAACGAAAAACAATACATTGTAGATAGGCAACACGCATGCGCACAGCACATACAGTGTGTATTTTGACTCATATGGAATCTTGAATTTTCGAAGCTGGACTAATATTTGCAGACTGAAATAATGACGCGTGTTCAAAGCTAAAAAGGATGAAACCGTTCGATAAATGCATCAAAAATCTTATTATATTGGAGATATCAATTGCTTTTGAGCGTATAATATAATAATTCATATAAATGTCAAATTTGGCATAGAAGTATGATTAATAATGAAATAAATGACAAGGAATATTCGGCTATATAAACACGTCCAGCCTCTGCCGTGACCATCGGCATGTATGACAATGTCGTTTTTCATACTTGAGAATTTTTATTTAAAAATAATAACTAACGTGTTTTTAATAGAAAATGTAGCTTTTTAATAGTGAAGACTCAAGTTGCGGATATAGAAACAATATATTGTTTAAAACCATCTTTTTATATGAATAAAAAGCGTTTAAAAATCATCAAAAAATATAAAAATTTCTTGCAAATTTAAAAATCTATAACTAATATTGAATATTTCTTAATTCTGTTAGTATGGATTCTAGATATGTAATTAAGTAAACTTTATAAATATAAAAAAAACATATTATGCGTGCATGTAAATATTAATTAAATCTTTGTTTTCCTTAGAAAACTAAAATTGATTTTTTTGGCCGCGGCCTGTCGATTAAGGCTTATATTTTCTTAATTATTGTAAATAATGTTCAGTTCATTACTTTTATATAAAAACAAAGGTTCTATCTAAGTTATTGCCCTAAGGTGGACAACGCACTACCTGCGTCCCGCGGCGGGAGGCGGTTGCGCGGTTGTATGTTTGTACGGCGATGTATGGGGGACAACGCATGGGCTCCCTGGTGGGGCGGGAGCCGCTGTCGGGCGCGGAGAACTCGAGTCCCGTGCGCGGGCGCGGGTGTCGAGTTGTACAGACTTGTATAGGAGACATCGCACGGCACCGCATTCTCGCGCGGTTTCTTTCATTCAGAAGGAGGTTTGCGTACATAAAAATGGATTTTGATACGGAAAAGTATATTTTTTAAATAGAAAACCGCCCAGCATTGTGGGACATGAAATCTATGGAGTACAGTGATCGCATTTTAAAAATATAAATGTGGAAAGAAATAGTTGATATCTTTGGAGTAATGTTTGAAGTCACTCCAGTTATTTCTCCTTTAATTTTGTTTAGTAATTTGTCGAAAAAAACTGTAGTTGAAAAAACTTTTGAAAAACAAATTTTCTGAGATCTCTGTAAAATATTACGAATGCTCCATTTGTATTTCTTTGTTGTAGCAAAGGATGGACCCAGTATCTCAATTTTTCGTTTGCGACTCCTTTCATTTTGCCTTTTCACTATGAACCTGTACAAGAGCCAAATGCCACAGCTTCTACCGCCGACAGATTCATTTCGAGACTGAGCTACCGCGGCGGGACCCGCGAGAGCCAACGCGCGGCTCGCGCGCCCGCGTCCACTAACCGCCGCGATGCGCGGACTTGTGCGTTATAGCTCTAAAAAATTGCCGTCTATCATTTACATTCATATACAAAAACCCACATTTTCGTAAAAAACGCCAAAATATGCATTTGCAGTGAATGTGCCGCCTTAAGATAGAAATCATTTAATTAATATTTGCCAGAATTTTTACCAATGCACAGCTTTTTTGTTTGTATGTGCCGCACACCGCTGATATCTCGTAAAATTCCTATCACAACAATTAGCGTGTTATTCAGATTTATAATTTCATAATATTCTGCCAGATAAATATTTAATTTTGATGTTTTTTTATCAAAATACATGTTTAAATAAAGGTCATGCTTCTTGTTCTTACGGCTTGCTCCTAGTTAATACTTCACCCAAAATGCAAAGATTTGTTATCAACTGTATCGCCGTCGACCACCCGATGATAACGGTCGAACTATCACAACAAAAGTGAAAAGAATGGATTTTTCAATTTTTTTTATTATGTAATATATAAAATTTTGAATAGAAAAAAATATTTTCTATTCAAAATTGAATGAAGATTGCTCCTCCAAAGTTTTCTACTAGCTGCGAGATACCTGTGTATGGAATATTTAGTTCAAGTAGTAAAACAAGAGTTCATAATATTATAATGAGAGCTTGGCCTTCTCGACTTAGTAAATACATAATATAACCTCCATTTGAGATGCTTTCGATCTTTACATTATTTCAAATATTTTTAAATAAATATGTAGTAACAAAAATAAATTGTTGTCTTCGTAATATATTGAATTTAGGGAAAAAATATAATATTACGAAAACAGACTTTTATTTATCGGAGTATTACTTTCATCTGGAAGTTGTATTGGTCGAAGGCTTCCACTGAGAGAGGTTTGGACGCCAAATCTTCTATTTAAGGCCATTTCTTCTGAATCTATCAGAAACAGATTTAAACATATAAACAGTGATATGTAAAGCTTTCATTACAAGCATACAAGAAAAAAAAAAGCCATAAAAACCAAGTTTTTATTATACTCCCTTTCTCATTTACTAGTGGAAACTGGTTTGGCGCTTAACCTACGCGTTGGGCTTCGGTCGGGCGACACTACGAAAGGGAGTAATAAAAAATTTCCAAAAATCCAAAATTATGCTATAATCAGGTTTAGTGTCTACCAGATGCGTCGCAGTCTCTTCATACAACTTATAAAGTTGTATGAAAAAACCATTAAAAATTTGAAAATTATTATTTTTTTAACGAAAATTTGATAGATCTTCTTGATCGTCGCCACGAGTCTGCTTGCAAAGTTTCAGCTCGATTGTATCACGGGAAAAGGGTTAAAAATCGATCCAAAGTTTTTGCGTCAAGCAGACGCCACGAGTTATTGTAAAGGGAGTAATGAAGCTTCAGGAGTAAAGATAAACTTGATATTTACTTGCCGTCAAGAGAGTGAAAAAGTTTCACAAGCAAAAATAATAGTGCCAGTGCTCCTCCAATAAATCAACCAGTTACAATGCAAGAAACAGCTAGAAACAGATTTCTGTCCTAGAAATGAAGACAGGAAAATTTTTGCAAAAAGTAAATTGTGTTCTGCGTAGAAAGCAAATTTAATATCTTGCCCAAGTTGTAAAGTAAATGCTGAGATCAATGCGCTTGTGTATATTTTTACCGACGGTGTCATTTTATTTTTATATACCTAACAATATTTCAAAAACGCAAACCACCTAACAGCAACCAGTAACTCACATTCACATAATACTAGACAAGCATTACGAAACCTTGACGAAATACCAACAACTAAGACAACACATGGACAGAAAAATTACTCATACATAGGGCCTAAAATATTTAACATATTTAAAACAGACTTCCGGGAAATCAGATTATACTCAATTAATAAAATAAAAGCTTTAGCAAACAACTGGCTTACCTCCAAAGGTAGAACAGCAACTGAAAATTTACTTACTGTAATTGCATAATAATGTCTTCAAATAAAAATATATACCTATATAAATAAATAAATAAATTAAGGAAAATAAAAAATAATCTTAACAAAACTTTAACCCTTTTTACATTAAACAATTATTCTACACATATTTACACTTGGACTTATGACTCACTCAACTTTCACTAACATTCCACTTGATGCTTTGTAGATACATAATAACTACCTTATGAAAATAAATACTACTGACGAATTCGAAAAAATATTATAATTGTGTTCTATAACGCCACTCTGGGACAGGCGTAGCCTAGTAGAGTGGCATAATCCACAAATCAAACAAAACAAAAAAAATGTGTAATTTATCTTATGTTTTATTGTTAAATTAGTATTAAGTACCTTTATTTGTAAACAAGGATTTTTTTAAATAATTAAATTAAAATATTTATTATATTGTTACTGTATAACAGAAATATACAAAAATTTTATTGTACGCTTCAATAGGCCAAAAGGCCCAATTACAACAACAAAAAACGATCTATTGAAAATATCTGTAAAACTATTTAATACTCGTGTCTTAACTATTAGAAATAGGTACATAGTTAGTTTTCGTGAATACAAGTTATTATAAAAAAATATGAAGACAAAATTGAGCTACTCAAAAAGGTATGGTTCATCTCTCTAGGGTTTATATTGACTGAGTTAGCCTAGTCATGTGTAAAGGGGGTGCCGTGGAGACCACTATACTGTGAAAATCTGGTTTTTGTTATTTTGTATACATAATTTGAGACTTCATGCATTTGTAATAATTAGTTAACGTATTTTTATTGATCAACTAGTATCTTTGGATGATAGTACAGTACACTCAAGTCTTCTGTGTCAAAAAAAATTTATTTATTGTAACATACATCGTCGTCTATGTGGCAAACACCGTTTATACATTTTTGATGATTCTTGGCACAACTACATCTAGCGGTTCAGCATCCGGTTTTACACTAGGAGGCAATCAGTTCCATATTTTTTGTGGATACAGGTGATTGGAGACTAGTCACTAGCGCCAAATTGTTCCCTTTTAAAATCCAACCATAGGTTTCTGGTGAGGGCAAGACTTGTAAAGGTTTATCCGCTGTCTTCCAAATAAAAGTCTGATAATTGGCCCTGTGAAGGTGATGCACCAGCGCTTCTTTGGTGGAGGGTAATTTATCAAGACTGTTTATATTTGAGAACACAGCTGCCCTGAGATGGTCAATGGTCTCTTTTTATTTCTGTTTTTACGGCTGCACTTGCAATCACAAACTTTTCAGCTTCATTGCATTTTCCGTGAGATGCGCATAAGAGCCAAAGGTTTTTAAAGGCATACCTGCCAACTTGTGATTTTTGTGAATCCAGCAAAAGCGCTAGTGGTGTCTGTGGAGACCTGTAATTGGCCATCTATATTGTATCAATGTTTTCTATGCTTTTTTTTTGTGCTGTTGGTCTTCCATAAACATTAAATAAATAAATAAATAAATAACCCGTCATAGTGTGATAGGCTAGCAGAAAGTTTTTTCCTGTCCGAGTTCCTTTACAATCTCATGTACAGGAAACATATTTCTGTGTTTTGGCTGTACCACTCTGAACCCATACTTTTGGCGTCAATATAATGTATGTATGTTAATATAATGAGGATACGACACAGTTGTAGTGTATAGCCATGACACAGATGTACTGTCAATATATGTGGTTGACAAATCCTCCTATAAATGTTGAACATTGAACATGTCCCGATTTTGAAGAATCGTATATAAATCTGATAAAAGTGTTATATTCAAGGACATTTTATGTCCTTGAAGAATGTTTTTTCCTAAAGATTCTACAGAAAGCGAAGTCTTTTTAAAAAAAAATGAGGCCAAGAGTTCTTGAAATCAATAAATAATCTCTTCATTTTTTACTTGTTGCACAGTAAAATTTCGAGATTGTGTTGCCTTCTCTATTAAATATTCGTATTGTTCTGAAGTATACGCTCGATCTTCACGTTATATAATCTTTCATTTAATATTATATAGCATGGGCAAAATACATGTGTCAAATACGTAGCTACTTGCAATCTTCGCCCATGGGTTTGGGTGGAATTTCCTTATTTACATGGTTTATATGCTGTGAACCTCTTAACATAGATTTCTTTTATAGGTTTAGATTTATAATTTTCACAATTCAATATTCCTTTCTTTCTTCTTTTTGGATGTAAATTAATATTTTCATCACTTTTACACCGTCAACTGTCACTGTCGTTATTTAGAATCTGCTGTCATACGCAGCATGTAGTTCGAAAACGTAGCGATTCCATGTAGATACTCCAACATTTTACAGAAAATAAATCAGAAAAAGAGAAAAAAATGCAAACTTTGATGTCGCTTATCTCCGAAACTGTCGATAGTTCACCCAAAATGCAAAGAATATTTTTTTAAATTTTTTTATTTAAAATATAATAGAAACCTAAAAGGTTTATGGATAACATTTTTACATGATTCAATATAGGAATATAATAATAATATAGTTTAGATACAAAGTCATTTTTTTATAGTTGGCCGAGTTTTAGCATTTTTGTCACATCTGTTTTGAATTTGTCAGTGGTCAGTTGTTTGGTCTGTTGTGGCAGGTCGTTGTATAGTTTTAATCCGTTGCAAATTAGTCGGGGTTGTCCTGCTTTTGTTTTGGCGTGTGTTATTTGATAGTTTTGAGCTATTCTAGTGTTGCGTTGGGGTTTTTCGTGTATTTTGTGTAATTTTATGTCTTCGTCTTGTATTTCGCCAGTTGCTAGTCTGTGAATGATTTTAAGTGTTTCGATTTTTGTAATGCTTTCGATGTTTAATTGTTGTGTTATACGGTATACAGTTTCAGTTGGTGTCCGGTATTTCAGATCATAGACCATTTTTAGTATTTTGTTTTGCTGTCGTTGGAGTCTGTTTAGGTTAGTTTTGTTTCCGGTGTCCCAGAAGGGTGTCAAATATCCTATTCTACTCTTGACGTATGCCTGGTACATCAGTCTCTGGTCAGATTAGTCAGTGAGTCAATTACTTTGTCTATTTGAAAGGTCCATTTGAGGTGTCTGTTTATGTTGAGTCCTAAGTATTTAGTATTTTCTAGTTCAGTGAGTGTTTCGTTGTTCAAAATTGATTGAATAAGGCTCCTCCAAAGTTTTTAATAATAATAATAATTGGATAACTTATATAGCGCCGTTTTCGCGAATACTCACCTCAAGGGCGTTACTATCTATGCTTGCTACTAGCTATGAAACATCCTGTGTAACCAGATTTAGACCCAAAAGTTATATTTCCATCATCTTCTCAGTTTTCCTCCTCGCGACTTAGTCATCTGAATCAATTTCCTTGTCAATAAAGTCAACATCAGCCAAATTTGAAAATCAGATGCATCAGAATGCAATTTTCAAATGACGCGACAGTCATGAGACGTTTGACAAGTCCTGACTGTCGCATCATTGGTGAAATGAAGTGAGTATCTTTATCTCGCTTTCTCCTATTTAATATAAGAGACTTTATTATATGTCTTCAAGTGAAACAAAATATGTATACGTAAAACATAGTTTTGTACAGTAATTAATAAAAGTATTTACATTTTTAACATAAATATGTACTTGGTTTTCACAAAGAAATTATGCAAATATACATTTAAGATTATACCAAGTTTCGGCTGGATTGCTCGTTTAATTACTGAGTTATCGGAATAAATATTTATTTGGGGGATTTCAATCTCCTTCTTCGGAAAGAATGGGTTAAGTGAAAAGCATAGATTATCGCAAAAACGATTTGTTGGATTGGTAAAAAATACAAGAATCAATGCTTTTTTCATAACTATTATAATTACCACTGATCAAACAACTGGCCCTTTGTCTCGTTTTGAAAAAGAATATGAAATATGTATTGAATATCTAAAATAATTTCAACTGGATGGTTTAAGGAATGCTCTTAAAGAAGTTCCTTAAACAAGTGTAAGTTTTTTTATTGTTTAAGGATGTATAATAAATATATTTTTCAATGAATTTGGTAGAATAATCTCAATAGCCAATTATAGGAGCAAATGCCAAAGTCTTACACATTTAGTATCTTGAATATCTTTTGACACAGTATAAATATTTTGGAAGGCCACTCATTTTCCCGGTGAAAACAATGTTTGTGTAAGTCGGCACAAATGGAAAATTTCAATGTACCACATTTGATTTTATCTAGATTATTTACAGGTCCATACATAGTTTCAAATAATATTTTATTTTATATTTTAGAGGAAGTTTTGCAACGAATAATAGATGCGGAGGTTGATGTCGATGGCGAAGTTGTCGATGAAGAAATTATGAATGCTAATGATTTGGTGGTTGGAGAAAATCAGGAAACTGAGTCTATTATTGAGGGACTGGATGAAAATACTGTTGTTAAAAAAAATTCTGAGGGTATGTTACCATGTAAAAAATGTGGAAAAGAATTCAGGCATCGGAATTCCTTAGTTTATCACATGCTCTCTCACGAAGGAACTAGGCCTTACCCGTGTGATATATGCAAGAAAAGGTTTTTTTCCGTCAGTGCATTAAAGGTATGTTAATTTCTTTTGTAAACATTTTCAAATTAATATTCCATCATTATCGCACGTGCACACAGATGAAGTTCCTCTTGAAATCACGTAAAGGAGAGTTATTTATGACTTAGTGCATTTAGTTCATTTATTATCTCATCTGTGGACATGCATCTGGACATGTCTCCTGTATAAGCTATCGTAACTGACAATATTGGGTCTAGTGTTTTGCATGTACCTAATTTTAAATGGCAGTATGTACATATACAGGGAAACTTGCTTAATTGGTTCCCCCTTAATATATTTTCCCGCCAAATAAGATTAAATTCTTCAGTCCCATAAAAGTCTATACATATTGCATATTTTTTAGGCTTAGTACTTTTTCACTTCTTAATGTTTCCCGCCTAAGTAGTTTAAATATTTATAACAGAACTCAACTTATCCATATAAAATTAACCTTTATAGTACATTTTTAAGAACACATAATTTTGTTTACATTTCTAAAAATGAAAGTTGTAGATGCAATAAAATTATCACTTGAATGGTTATGTGGTTTTGACTGTGTCAGATCTAGCCATAATATTTTAATTGGCCCATAAAACTTATTGCCCAAGTGAACCCCAAAAATCAATAAAATAGCATAAGACATCATACACATGCAATTATGTATTGCAAAGCTCTTTTTCAGCGGCCAAATAGGTGTTACCACTTAAAGCGAAAAAGTGTAAAAAATATTTTCTTTCCAAAAATGAATGAAGAAGTCTTTCCCAAAGTTAAGCTACACCCTGTATGCACACAGATTCTGTAACTGATTATTTTAGGTTCACACCAGACTTCACAGTGGTATCAAGCCGTATAAATGTGTAGAATGTGGCAGAATGTTCCGACAGTGGGGCGATCTTAAATATCATTCTATATCCATACACTCTAATGAGGTTTGTACAATATTTTATATACAAATATTATTATATATTGTGTCATGTTTTCACTAAATTAATATATGTACTGTCTCGTTTCCACAAGTATTGGTCCACATAGATGGAAAAAATATAAAACATTTATTTGTGTACTTATTAATATTAATTATTAAACTTCATCCGGTCCATTTATGGATTAATATTTTATAGCTTTGAGTGTATAGAATATCTATACATGTTAAGCCTACACAATGAATAAAGTGAGTTATATACTTTTACATTTCATTTGATTAATTTTTCAGTAAATTACATTATTGTTTTGTTTTATGTAAAAGATATTGACTGTCTCTTTAGTTAGGCTGAGGTCTGTGGTAAAGGAGTCAGGTTCATCCGTTGTATCCAACAGTGGAATCTAAACAATAATGATATTCTTCAAATAAACAAGATTAGAATTCAGAAAATTTACAAAATTAAAAGTATAATTAGAATTTACAAAATTACAAGTCTTCGCTAACCAATGAATCCGAAATAGAAGTACGAAATCCAATTACACAAATTAATGAGAATAATAAATTAGTTATATCAGTATAGATCCCTACTCAATTGTATCATATGTATATATTGCACAATATATACACGATAGGTCAGTGATCTGCCAACCGGCTATGTAATTATCAGGATAACGCCTCTCGCAGTATCAACTGCACGGGATTAACCGGCATCAAGAATTTTAAGAATAACGCCTCTCACGTCATCAAACAACAATAACTATAAGGATGACGCCTCTCACGTCATCAAACATACATACCTTAGTCATAGGCTGGTCTAACAAGTATAGAGAGTATTGGCGCAGTGCTTCTGCAAGCATACCGGCCAACACAAGTGAATAAGTAGTTCAGTCGCCGGTACTCCTGATGAAAGTAAAGCCGAGTCATTTAAACATGCAAGGGAGTAGTATTAACCTCGGTACTTCAGGTGGAAGTAAAACGAGTCACACAAATATATAAGGGAAATAGTATTGACATCGGTACTTCAGGTGGAAGTAAGCCGAGTCACAAAAATATATAATGAAAAGAGATGAGAACAAATTCTCCTGCGATGCCAAGAAGAATGGCCGCAATCTGATGATTTTCAAGCATAAGGATTCATAACCATTTCGAGAGCTCTTGCATGTCATGTTTATTCATCGCCTTACGTAATCCATCATGTATAACTATTCAAACAAATTACCAGATGGAGGCCACAAATTAAGTCAGCATCAAAGGAGAAAACATGAGAAGGATGACAATATAAGACATGACAATCTGACAAGGAGATGAAAAGAATGAGTGACACACGTATCTTGACAAATTATGTCTACGAGGTCGATAAATAAGATGAGGACTACAATACAAGATACGACAATCCAACAAGGTGATGAAAAGAAAATGAGTGACACATGTATCTTGACAAATTATGTCTACGAGGTTGATGAAGAATAATACAAGAAGAATAAGACAGTGGCATCGTAAAAGAAGAAATATACAACTTACATGGCAGGGAGATAGAACAAAACATTTGATCATTTTGAGTGCCAGTGTTTTTCACGTACAAAAACACAACGTAATCAGGTCATCCAGTAACAGGGCGTAATAATTTCTCTTGCACATAGCAACATTACAAACAAGAAATAGTATTAGGTCCTTACATATGAAATTGACGTTTTGCCGTACTGGCAAATTTGATCTCAAATATCTTCTCTTTGGTTAGGAATTCCAAATCCAAATTTATACAGCTATTTGTGCTAAATGTTAAGTGGAAAAATATTCAAAATAGGATTATTCCAAATGACCCATAATAATCAACACCTCGAACCCCCCCCTCCCCTCACCAACCCCCTCAACCGCTCCTTCACCGTAACATATTTGCTTGTTTCAACTTTTAAGATTAGTACACAATAATCCTGATGAAGAGAACATTGTTCTCGAAACATGTAGATTTTTTAATCTAATATAGTGGTGAAAACAAAGTGATTTGTGTTTTATTTTAATAATAATGTCACCACAAAGTTCAAGCCTTCATACAGAAGAAGAAAAAATATTCTTCGAACAGTTAATTAAATTTAGTCTGCAAATATACGACGACACTTTTTGACAACCCTTAATTGTAAAGAATTTTTTTTTTAAATTGAAGTTGTAAAAACAAGCAATACTTTTGCCAACCATGAATCGTGGAGAAAATGTTAAATTAAAGTTGTGAAAAAAAAAAGATACTTTGACAGCCCTGGATTGAAGAGAAATTAATGTTGCAAAATGAAATATTTTTGACGACCCTGTATTGTAGAAAAAAGTTAAATTAAAGTTGCAGAATAAAATGATAATTTCGACAACCTCCATTGTAGAAAAATTACAGTTGGAAAATAGAACAAAATTTTTTGACAGCCCTGGATGTAGAGAAATTAAGTTAAGTTTGTAAAAGTAAAACGGTATTTGACAGCCCTGAATTGTAAAAAAATTAAAGTTGAAAAATATTTAGAGATTTTTTTGACAGCCCTGGATGTAGAGAAATTAAAGTAGGAAAATAAGCGAAATTTTTGACAGCCCTGGATTTGTCCAGAGAGTGTTCGTTATTTAAAGAGCGGAATGCTTGAACAAGTTTAAATTTTTTTTGAAAATGAAGATTAAAATGTACCTGAAAGGAAAATAGATAAAGTAATGTTATATTTTCATTTGCAAAAGAAAACCAGACAACCACTTGCAAAGCCCGCACGTTGGAGCACCATTTAGTAGTGATAATTTAAAAGATTTATTGTTATTTAGCTCACAATTCAAATCCCATTCCCAGAGGCGGGAAAGATAATTTACCTTCGGCTAGTTGAGTTGGCAGCAATGCTCTTATACTTCAGGGGATCGTGGATTCACAAAATGGTTGTCGGATCGTTTGCAAATGAAACACAGCTTTTTTGACAACAAATATATTAATTTAAATTCACATACATGGGGGTGTCAGGGTACATGGGACATGTAGTTATAAATAAAATAAAATGCAGTGTATGACAATGTAGACAAATCATATATATAATGTTAGAAATTATATAATGTTAGAACAAATATATAATGTTAGAAAAATTATTATTCCAATAATGAATGTTCAATTTGATCAGTAATTAGTATAATTAAGTTGTATGGGTGTTGGGTCAGTCCACCGATGGGGCAAAAATGTTTGTAAGTTATAAATTTAAAAATGTCAGAATGCGCCAAAGGCAGTAAGATTATGTTGACTCGGGCCAGGAGTCCGCATATAGAGATGTAAAGTCTTGCCGCACTCTTAGAGGTTGTCACTAATTATATGAAAGACATAAATACCAGGGTGTCACAAAGAGTCCTATCAATGCTATGTGATGGGAAGTTCCTATTTGGGGGACGAAGCGTAGAGACGCCACGTGCAGCGTGGGCCTTCCCAGGCTCGCCGATGCGAGAAGAATTCGTCAGCAAGGTTGAAGAGGAAGCGTCCGGGTTCGTGGGAGGTGGTGGCGGTTGGTCGCCTGCCACGTGCTTTGGTGGATATCAGAGCATGTGCTTTACACAAGGTGTCTATTGAATCCTGAGCCTGATTGATTTATAGATTTTCCTCTTTGTTTTAACTGGTCCACCGTGAGTGTCGCATGTCGCAGGGTAATGTAACGTCTGACAAGTGATGCTGTAGTCGGAGTTAAACCGACGCCGAGCCGGGACGCGGGAGAAGGATTATCTCTAGATATTTCGGCAATCCCACACTTTTTAATTGATTAGTCACATACGAGTTCAGGCCAGGGGCGTTCTGCGCGGTTTCGACACAGTATTTCTACACGATGACTCGTATTTTTTAATGAGATAAAAAGTTACTTGAACTATGGCGGGTCGCGTGACTACACGTCTTTTTTTTTATGGTTACAAGTTTCACTTATCGACGGTTCATTTTACGAGTTCTTATTTCACCATAACTGTAAATTCACAGATTTGAATATTAACTTGAGGGACCCGGTGGCTTACTTGTGGGCAAGCTCACCAGGGCCAGATTTATACCGTCAAAAATCGAACACTTGAAATACGTGTTGTCGGCAGGAAGATCTAAACAAGAGAGCGGACGGAAATTGGGTAGGGGAAGCAAAAGCGCGTTCTAGCTTTCGGAAAGGGGTCGACGCATGCGTAGTTAATTCAATCTTTGGGTTCTAATTGGATGATTGATTCGATTCTATTCACCGGATTGATGAACCAACGTAATTATTACAAAAGGCGGGCGATAATGCAGTCTGCGACATTACCAACATTTATAATGGAGGCAAATTCAAAATTGTCGTGCTATTTAATAAATAACATTACAACATAACAAAAATCCACGATCTTGTATTAGCAGACCGCCGATTGAAGGTGCGTGAGATAGCTGAGACAGTAGGCATCTCAAAAGATCGCATGGGCCATATCCTGCAAGAAATTTTGGGCATGAGAAAGCTGTCGGCGCGATGGGTGCTGCGTTTGCTCACTCCGGACAACTAGTGAAACCGTGAGACCACTGCAGAGCAGTGCTTAATGCTGTTTAGCGCAATCCGAAGGAGTTTCTGCGTCGTTTCGTGACCGTCGACGAAACATGGATCCACTGGTACACACCAGAGACCATGGAACAGTCAAAACAGTGGACTTCACCCGGCGAACGTGCTCTGAAGAAGGCGAAGACTGTCCTGTCGGCTGGAAAGGTGATAGCCACCGTTTTCTGGATTCACAAGGTGTGATCCACATCGACTACCTGGAGAAGGGCAAAACGATCACAGGGCTGTACTATGCCGAATTATTGGGCCGATTAGACGCCAAATTGCAGAAAAAATGGCCCCATTTGGCGAAGAAAAAAGTGCTCTTTCACCATGACAACGCACCGGCTCACACCTCCGCCCTCGCCACAGCCAAATGGGCTATGAACTGCTGCTCTATCCACCGTATTCTCCAGATTTGGCCCCGTGTGACTTCTTTTTGTTTCCAAACTTGAAAAAGTCACTCGCCGGGCAGAAATTTGAGTCGAATGAGGAGGTCATCGCCGCCACGGAAGCCTACTTTGCAGACCTCAAGAAAACGTATTTTTCAGATGGGTTAAAAAAATTGGAGCAACGTTGGGTCAAATGTATCGAGCTAAAAGGAGATTACGTTGAGAAATAAATCGCCACTTTTCCAAAATTTTCGTTTTTCTTTTGTAAGCTAAGTCCTTACTGGACCACCCTCGTATATATTGTTCACAAATTTTAATATGTTTATAATTCATTTAAAATTTGTATGCAAACTTGTTTTTCAATTAAATTTCAGAAACAACATCAATGTGAATACTGTGGCAAGGACTTTGCTCGAAAATATTCTCTAATTGTACATCGCAGAATCCACACAGGAGAGAAGAACTACAAATGTGATTTTTGTGATAAAAAATTCAGAGCCAGCTCTTATCTACAGAACCACAGAAGAATCCACACAGGCAAGTCTATATTAAGAAACACTTTTATATTAAGAAATTCAATAAACCTGATTCTTTATAATACATTTGGTATTTACCTAATTTATAAATTTTTATTTTTTGAAAAACTTTCATTCAAAAACAATAAACTGTGTTCAGTTTATGTCTCTCAACATTTTTATATTTCAGAACTGCAGCTCGTACTGTATTTCGTAATTTCAGTGAATTTTATTTTGTATATTCCGAAGGTAAAGGAATTTACATTTTTTTTTATCATTTTCCTTCTATTGTTTTGCCATATTATTGCATTACTATCATTCAAGCAATCGGCTATCACCGATTATCGGCCATTAGTATCTACAATTGGCTCTCACCAATGTTGCTAAGCCCTATGGTAGTGATGGTATTTTAACCGGTGACACACTAACCATTACTTGAGATTTTATCTGATTGCGTCGATGATTGGTAACTGCTTTTTTGCAATTCAACGGGCAATCATCGGTACTAGACAACAATTATATCTTATTTATCAATCATCGATACAATCGGATATAAATCCCAAATAACTGTACCGAAAACAATCTGTTAAAATAACGGTTTAACCCTCACTACCCTATGGGAAGCTGTAGTGGCCGCTATGCAGCCATTACAGTTTACGATTGGCTCTCGCCAATTGCTTGCTAGGCACAGTAAGCAACTTGCTGGGCAACTATGGTGCCGGTAGTGGCCACTATGCGGTCATTGGTACCTGCTTGCTGTTTGGCCAAGTGGTCAGCTATGATAGCTGCTTCGCAAGTAGTGGTGGCCTTTGTGCGGCTATTGGCATCTGCAATTGGCTGTTGCCAATCATAATTTGAAGTCTGCAACATGCATGCACTGCGACTGTATTCACTTTTAAATACTTTTTTCTTAAAAATATTAATACTATTTAAGAAAAAAAAATATATATATATTTATATATATAGTAAAGGTTTTCACGGGTGTTAGAAATGTTAGTATTAATTTCTTTGGGGATAACCCGCGTCAAAATCTAGTCCTCAGAAGGACCATTCATATCAACAACCACCGAACAGATAAATATCGACGAATTAGAAGCAACATCTAGTACAAAGTGCATCACAAGGAGCCAGACAAACGCCATTAAGGCCAACTACGTCCGGGAACACCCAATATTTAATTCGAAATTCCCAAAAAACATTAAGGCCAATAATGACCAAAGTACCCAAATTTAGATTTTGACTTGCCAGACCTCACTTGGTAATAAGCTTCCGATACGAACGGACATGCTCGCACTGCCCCTCGTGACGGAAATTTATTAACAAGACACCCTGAAGATGCCTGTTGTGATTCAGGCGAAACGTCGGTTGACGAATGGTTCTTCTGAGGACCAGATTTTGACGTGGGTTATCCCCAAAGAAATTAATACTAACATTTTCTTTACAGCAGTGGAATACTCTTGTCAATGATTAAATACAATGTTTTGTACCAAAAAAAAGACTTTATTTTACCAATAAATACCATCGCCATTACGTGACTTATTACGAGAGCTGTATAAAAGTACTTAAGTTTAACAACTGATGGCGTCATTGATGCTTCATTTGTATACCATTATTTAATGCCATCATCTTTGAAAGATGCCTGTCAAGATTTTGATAGCTGTTGAAAGTGGGCAAGTTTGTGTTTTTTTGTAATTATAGAAGAAAACAATATAGGTCAGGGATTCGATTCCTTTCTTCAGATGGGAAAACAAAAAATTTGATGACTACGCATATGGGTTTTTGATGAAGAGTGCCCAGGCTGTCCGACTGAGGTGACTAAGGAGGAAGTGGTCAACAAATTCCATAATATTGTGTTAGTGAACTGCCAGGTGAAGATCAGAGAGATTGCTAAAACATTTTGATTGAATTGGTATAAAATACCCTACAAAAATTAGATATGAGAAAGCTATCGGCGAGATGAGTACCTCAGAATTGTGTGATGACTTTGGAATACTGTGGAGTAGCGGTCTCTATAATGTAGGTACTTGAAGACCACTAAATTCATAATTTGAAATCCTGCAGACCACTTATAGATTTTTTAATGTTAAATATATTGAGAATTTTTTTCTGGGGGACCACCACTTTGCCAACCACTGGTGTGGGAATTCTGAAAGAGTTTCTGCAGCATTTAATGATTGTTGATGAAACATGGATTCATTACTACAGGTCCGAAATGAAAAAACAGTCAAAACACTTCACCTGGCGAACCTGCTCCAAAGAAGGCGAAAACGGTTCTATAAGCCGGAAAGGTCATGGACACAGTTTTTTGGGATTGGCGAGGCATCATCTTCATTTGGATTTTTTGAAGAGCAGTTACGGGGCATGTTATGCTGATTTATTGGGCCGATTCGACACTGAATTGATGAGAAAACGGCTCCATTTGGTTAAGACAAAATGCTCAGCGGAAAATGAGCAAATCATTGTCGTAACAGGCTTTTTGCTGAATTCAACAAATCATATTTTTAGTGGCCTTTGGAAAGTTGGAATATCAATGGACCAAGTGTATAGAGCAGAAAGGAGACTGTTTAGAAATACATAAGTAAAAAAAATAAATGCCTTTTCTTCCCTAACGGATACTTATAGCCCGTACATATAGCCCTCATATATGTATTATGATATTGTTTTGTCTTGGTTTATTAACAAAAATTCATTTTGCAGGAGAAAAGCCGCATACATGTGAAACGTGCGGAAAAGCATTTAGAATGAAGGGTGACATGAAGCGACATCTCAATACGCACGCCAAAGAGAAACAAAAGTTCAATGATAAGGATAAAGATAAATCATTAGAAGTGGATAATAAAGTTACACCATCAACACCGAAAAGATTAAAAGTAAAAAATGGGAATTCTTCACAGAAACTTGCTCAAGCAAAAGAAATGAAAATTGAAAAAGAGGAGATGGATAGAGAGAATAGCAATAGTGAAGTGAAAGATCAGACTATTTCTATTGATGAAATGATCTCTTCACCTTCTAATGATGCTGTTTTGCAAGATGAAACGCGTTTAGGATCAAATTTTACATTAGAAAACAATGGCCAAATGTATGGATGGCCAGTTTTTATTGCTTAGCATTGACTCCAGTGTTCATTAACAATATACTACAGGGAAAATAGTACCTACCACATTAGCCCTTGAAATAATTATGCAGTTCAGTTTTCTTAAATATGAACATGATTTACTGAATCCATAACAAATTAATTTCCAGGTTTTTAATTACTTTAATCAAAAAAAATTGACCAATAAAATATTAAATTTATACTTTTAAGAAATGTAAGGAAATAATTAATTGATACATAATTGATATACGTGAAATAATATTTAATTGCTCTGTTTTGATAAAACTTATTATATTTCTCTTAGTTATGTTGAAATATTTATGAAAGAAAATGAAAAAATCATTGCGTATTCTGATAGCTAACAGAGACAACAAACATTAAGTATTGAGAATTTCAGAAAAATTATATTTTGATTTATTATATGTATGTATTATACTAAAAAAATGTAAATAACTAAGTAATTGGAACTTCTATATACGTCAGCCCCTAGAATCAATTTTTTTTTTTCGAAAAAATGTTCAAATTTTTATCTAATATTCCAATATTTGCATCGAAACAATTTCCATCACAGAGAGGAAATTTCATAAGAGGAGAAAAGGTCAGGTAGAAGCAGTTTCCCAACTACATTTAGGCCAAATCACAGAGAGTAGTAGAGAAGTGGCACAGTGGCACAAGTACATTACCATAGTTAATCAAAACATGAATTAATTAATTTATTATGTTATTGGCTACTTCAGAATAATGTTAAAATACTGACAGAAACAGAATTTTCTGTTCTTTGTTCTTTGCTAAATCAAGTGTGAGAAATTGTCAGAAATTAAGAAATTAATTAAAAAACGTTGATCTACAGAATCGGAGTTACCTGATGTTTTAATGAAAGGTGACTTCCCTTCAAAACAGTAATTCCCTTCCTTTTTTCTGCCACCATTGCTCATCAGTAAAGGTAAAGTTCTGGTTAATTTTTTATTTTTTATGTATCAAATTCGGGGCTGGGAAAGCGTTATTCAAATTTTGGTTAATGCCTATGGAAAAAATTAGTCTACATACGTCCAGCCCTCAGGAAGGGATTAACGACGAATACAGAATGTACCAAAATGAAATTTTCATAAACAGTAAAACTTGAATGTGATTAATTAGAATTTTCAAATTTCAGACCTGTGTTTGAAAAAATGTATATATATATATATATATATATATATTATATATATATATATATATATATATTGCATTTTTTAAGAAAATGAAAATATTCTATTGGTAATGCAGAATTCTTTTGAGAATTTTAAAAAGTGTCAGGATATGTTAAAACTTTTTTCGTTTTACTTTGTAAAAAATCATGTATCGACTACATGAATGCTCTTTTATCGGTTTATATTTTTATAAGAGTTAATTCAATTCTTTACTATTCAACTACAAAAATACAAATACATAAATTCATTATTACATTCCATAGACTTAGGAATATAATGCATCGATGTAAATTTCAAACTTTGCTGTGAATAGTGATGATATTTTAACTGGTTCCACTATAATTTGGGATTTGTTACTGATTGCATTGATTTTTTGCGAGACGGGCAACCATCGGTACTAGACAATAATTATATTTCAATAACCAATTATTGATACAATCTCAAATTACTGTACCACAAGTAACCGGTTAAAATAGTGGTTTGACCATTACTAGCTGTCACATTTTGTGTAATAAAAATAAAAAAACATAAAGTAATTTTAGTTTTCAGTTTGATTTAAAAAATGGGCTATTTAACAGATGTGTTTGAAAATTCTGAAATAATGTTTGATTTATGTGACACAAGTTGCTTTGAATATTCCTAGGTCTATGTTACCGTCCGCAATATATTTGTGTGTGTTTGTAATGTAATATTTATGCTTATAAATTTGTATAAATCAAAGTAGTATTGCACCTGATAGTCATGACAATTTTGTAATTTTATTGTATATAATATAATCTTCTGCAAAATGTGAAAGTACAGAAAGTAGCAATGCACGGTTATTTTTTAAAACTATTAGATAGGTTAGTCATTTTGTTTTTTTAATTCATTTAAATCATTTAAATTTCTATTTTTCAAATCTAATATCTAAAATTTAAATTAACAAGGTTCTACTATTATGAATTTTTTATTGGTTTGATTGATGGTAATTTTCAATGAATTGATCCTGACTGAGTAAGATGTACATCTAATTGAATAATGATTAGTTTTTGATTAGTTTTTATATTGATGTGTGCAGCTATCATACAAATGTGCGATGAATTAATTTTGTCATATTTAGTTTTAGTGATTTTTTTGTGTATTTAGGTACATATATTTTGTAGACTATTTTCTCACTACATATTTAATGAGTATTATTATTACATAATCATTTGCTTAAATGATTTTTGGCATAATAGAAAAGTTTTGTTACTATAAAATCAGTAGTAAAAGATATTCGAGAGATATCTATCTATTAACAATCTGACAACGAACAATATACATAGGTACTTATAATATTTATTTCAATTTATAAAATGAATTCCAATAATTTATTAGTTAGTATTTCACTGATTATGATCAGTTGTAATAAAATTATAATTGGCCGGTAGCTTCTATTAAATCCATCTCAGTTTACAATCTAAGATGTCTTAAAGCAGAGTAAATGTAGCACTACATTTCTATAGATTTGATAACTTGTTATTGCCTGTCCAACATAACTTGGCGTGCGGCAGGATTGGAACTAAAACCCGCCCCGCCCGCACCCGGCGGCAACCGCTCGCCCTGTAATTCAGTACAATTTTGTATTTGCCGGGAGCTGTGACATCTTGATTACCAATATACACTGAATTATTATGTCCAAAACAACCAAAACAGTCCGGGGTGGTGCAAGAACAATTGCCAATGAAGCATTAAAGTTTTGCAAAGCAGAAAAAGCAAATAATGGACCGATATTACCGTCTGACAGTTTGACATATAAAGCGGCCGCCGCGGAGCGCGCTGTTATCTGACCAAATTTATATTGAATGCTCTGACACTGGTCACCGGTCATTCAGTACATTATGTATTGTGTAATAAATTTACAACCTGGCAACTTCTGTTGATAAAAATGATTAAGATATTGTGACTTCACCGGGAGTTGAACCCAGAACTTTCGGTATGAGAAGCCAGTGGCCGAATAAAAGACCGCCATACTTGTACAACTTTTTACATTTTCTCATCTACAAATGGAATATATTTTTTTCAGCCATGTAGAGCAAACGTTTTATAACTTACACCTACATTTCAATTTAGTCATACAGAATTTCCATAAACAATTATATAAGTGTGCGCCTACCTCAAAAGTCAGTCACATACTGACTTGCGTTTTCAATCACAGCAAGTATAGCTCCTAATGCATGGATACACTCGGTTTATTACAATTGTATAGGTATATTAAAAAGTGCAAAGTTATGAAACCAGACTACTAATTAAAAATAAAAAGTAAACTTTATAAAGAGCTCCACTAATGGATCAAATGTTAGACCTCTTTTCATTTAAGGACAATTGAATTAGTATGTGTAAGCCGAGTGTATGACGCACATTGTTTTGCTGTATTAGTGTTTGCAGGTATAAAGACCAATACAACAAAACAATGTGCCTCATACGCATGCATGGCTCGCACATACTAATTTGATTGTCTTTCTTAAATGGAAAGAGGTATACCTAATCTTTCAACACTCTACTAGAGGAGTTTAGGAGTGATTCGAAAGTTCTTTAGTTTCGAGTTATTGTTTTTATTTCGTTCAAGTTATTTTTTTAATATCACTCTTTCCAAAGAGAGAGAAACGTCTGTGGGTCGAGCTAAATAGTCTGACACAAAGGTTCCTATATGAAATAAAATTATCACTCAAATATTTTTTGCAAGTGTGAAAATGTTATTTGATCACTTAAATAATGCCAAACCCCTCCTTTTACATTTTTTTTTCTAATCAAACTAAATATTATTTACCGCAATGTTTACATTTTTATTTTTATGTTTTTAACAATGACTTTTAAATCAACTGAATAAGAAAGTTAATCAAACAGATCAATGTAAATATACGTTATTCAAAAAACAAAACTTTTTGGAAATAACTCTGTGGCTTAAACTTTTCTATTGTATATATCTTTTCCTATTGTCAGTAAACTGCTGTATTACTTAACTGATGTGTCAGATTTATTATTTACGTTTTCCACCAGTGATATCCTTTATCTATCGAAAGCTACCCACTTTGTTGATTGCAATGTTTTTACAGATTAATTTTATATGAAAATAGCTGAATGGTGCCAAGATTCTCAGCCCATTATTATGATCAGAATATTTATAGACAACTATTTGAATAATTTATATTAAATTAATTTTTATTGAAAAATTGTTTCATGATTAAATCAAATCAAATACGACGATGAAATTTTTTTTAATAGTATTTTTTTTATTTAATTAACAATACGCAACAATATATTTCTGCAAATCGAATACATATGTTCACTTGCATAGCTTTTAACTTGTTGAGGGCCTAAAAATTCCAAAGCAACATATAGGCAAGGGCCGTAAATTTTCGGAATTTTTTGTGATTTTTCTTTTTACGAAAAAACCATGAAAACATGCGTAAATTAAAAAAAAAAACACACACATTCATATTATTTTATCGTAAGTGTCGAAATGCAATGATTTTTTTTTATCAAAAAATTTAAAAAAATAATCTTTTTTTGAATTCCGATAATGTTGCCAACCCGACATTTTCCGAAAAATAATAATTAAACCATTTGCCGAAAAATAATATTTACTACATACACTACTATTATTATTTGATATCCTACCTAAAAATTTTCTGTGTGGTATATTTTGTCACACGGCACGGCACACAACGGAACATCACACTCAAAACACATATAACATGTTTCCTTCCGTTGCTTTCGTGCCGCGCACACAAAACACTACGCCACTGTTTCACTTTAAATTTTGAAGCATATGATCCACATTTAACACACACATTTCTCAAATAAACGCAACATAAATAATGTATTTTTGTTAATAAATCACTGTTTGTATCAAATTGCACCATAAACCAAGAAAAATCGCGAATATATGTATATATTATCCGCGCGTAGATCCGTGTTCCAACCGTGATTGCTGGGCGCGAACTGAAGAAATAAAAAACCCTTCCTATCGACATGGCAACGGAATCACGTGATTTTTGCATGTACCATACACGTGTACGTCTTTCGCGCGCTGGGCACATGACGACGGAATAGATCGACACGGCGACAGACACGTGATTTTTGCATGTACCACGCATGTGTCTTTCGCGTACTAAGGACGTGACGACGACGGAATATTATTTCATTATTTAATTTTCGATCGTACAACATGAGTTTAGGGCGACATCTATAACTTTTCTATACGATTTTGACGACCGAAAAACTTCTACTTTGAGTGTTGATTTAAGCTATAATCGGCCATGTTTTTGAGTCGAAAATGGAACGACAAGTCACTACAGGATTTCTCTATTGGGAAAAAATTACGTTTTTCAAATTCGATACGCGGCCGTCGATAAATAATTTATTTTGTGCCTGTCGGATATATCCGACGCGGCCCCTGGGGACAGTCGCGCTCCGTCGGATATATGCGACGCGGCCCCAGGCTCATTAAAATTAATTTAGTACAAAAAATACATAACATGTTTCTTTATGGGAATTTTTCTCATAGCTGAGAAATATTTTATCCTCATTAATTCTATATCCATGATTTAATTTTGAAATTTATATGTTACAGTGAATTTGTATTTCTAGAGAGCCTATATTTTCACTAGTGAAAGATATTTTACCCGGTCGGGCAGTGGTGGGGCAGCGAACACATGTCAATCAATGAATTTACAGATTCCCTGCGTGGTATCAGTGAAACTATATTTTGTCCATGAATGCACGCATTTCTCAAAGCATCTCGGTAAAACCATCTATATTTTGCACACGAACGTACGCAATTTTCAAAGCATGGGAAGTATAAAGCAGGCACTTCACTTCGTGATTCTTATTCGTTTTTCTTTCTTATTTTATTTTATTTTTATTCTTTTTTTTTTCTTCTGTTCTTATTTTTTTTCTTCTTATTTTATTTCCTTATTTTTCTTTTTTATTTCAACTCCTAAATTAAAATAGGACAGCAAAATCACAAAACAAATATGAATCGCAAAGTGAGGTGTCGGCTGAAAGATCGCGCACTCGGATTTTTTAAGATATCTGACGACTGCGGGAAAAAAGAAATTGTTTTTTTTTGCGAAAAATAAAATAATGTTTATTGCTGAAAATGAAAAATAGATTTCACAATAAAAGATATTAAATTCGAGCATAATATTTATCAGACATCTGACAATTATAGAACATATGAAACAGGATGCATATTTGTAAAATTGTGGAATTTGGTTTTGTTTAGATAAACATTACTTAGGTACGGTTCGGTGATTATTCCGGGCAGGATTTTCACAGATAAAAAAATCTTTTTGGTATTAGGTATAAGTAAGTATTCAAAACATCAACAATCCAAATATGTACCTTGAACATTTTTTTCAAATATGATATCAAAAATATATCTGGCCTGCAAAAATCCTGTCCTGAATAATCAACGTCCGTAACAAAACCTGTCTAGAATAATCAGTGTTTGCAAAATTCATAAAAATTCTGTCCACGAAACTCGTATCCATGAAATTGAGAGCTTGATTGTAGTTTTGTACTTAGTTCAATTTCAATCTGGATCTAAACCAAAAGTATCCTATATCTGTCTTATTATGAGGTGATATCATTTTGGTTGTGCGTACGTATATAACATTCTTAAATTCATCAAACAATATTGGATGAGTTCAAAGTTCCAAGATTCAGAAATACATAATTCTTATTGGGCCACAAGAGAAATATTTAGAATTTCGCTCTATAATTTTACAAGCACATTCTCTGATAGTATATCTATCGATTAAAACAAAAGAAAAACAAAGAAAAATTTTCAACTTGTTACGTTGCTCTGTTAAGTTGCAGCAAATACACCTTTGCAATATCAAAACATTACATTTTAGATCTTTAATTGCGCCTAAAATTCTCAAGAACATTCTAAAATATTGTAATATAATATAAAATATTGAATTTGAGGTTGCATACGGTTACGTGCGAAAATGTATGAATGTGGATGAGGCGAGAGTTGTATGTCAGGACAGAAGATTTTGGTGCTCTATTCTCTTTGCCTATCCCCACGGGGAAACGGCGTAATGGTAAATAAAAAAAAAGAAATGAAAAAAATTGAGCGCATGCGTCTTTTCTAAATCAGTTGGTATTAATAACTTTGTATACGAGAATGTATATACTTTTGTTAACTCACCTATCCCAATTATAATAATTTTTTGTCTGTTAGTAATTTTTAACCTAAAATTTTTTAAAGTATTTTTTTTCCTTTTTTATGAATTTTTTTTACATATTATTTTTCATTTCTACTCCCTTTATATTAACTCGTGGCGTCTGCTTGCTTGCTTGCCGTCGAAAAAACTTTAGATCGATTTTTAACCCTTTTCTCGTGATCCAATCGAGCTGAAACTTTGCAAGCAGACTCGTGGTGACGATCAAGAAGATCTATCAAATTTTTGTTAAAAAATAATAATAATTATGGTATAATATGGATTTTTCAAATTTTTAATAGTTTTTTCATACAAGTTGTAAGGAGATTCCGACGCATATGGTAGACACGAAACCCGAAAATGAGAAAGGGAGTATTGTAAAAACTTGGTTTTAAGGGTTACTTTTTTACTCCCTTTCTTTTAACTCGTGGTGTCTAATTGCTTGCTTGTCTGACGATAAAACTTTGGATCGATTTTTAACCCTTTTCCCGTGATCCAATCGAGCTGAAACTTTGCAAGCAGACTCGTTGCGACAGTCAAGAAGATCTATCAAATTTTCGTTAAAAATTTTGTTTTTTTCAAATTTTTAATGCTTTTTTCATACAACTGTGTAAGTTGTATGAAAATATTCTGACGCACCTGATAGACACGAAACCCGAAAATGAGAAAAGGGAGTATTGTAAAAACTTAGTTTTTATGGGTTACTTTTTTTTCCTTAAAACTATTATGTAATTATTTTTTCATTTTCCTTTTTATGTACTGTTTTATTATTTTCCTTTTTTTCTTTATAACATTTTTTTTTCTTCTTTTTTATAAAAATAAATAAATACTTATTTTTTAGGAACCGACATGTAAAGTATTGTCATTTTTGATGGGTTACAGCTAGTTGAATATAATTATTATTTCTAAAAAATATTTTTACTCTTTGTATATTGTTTACATTGAACTGATTTTTATTGTTTTATTTTTTGACTAAATCAAAGTTTTCGAACTAAATTATCTGAAAAATTAAACTCATTCATTGTTTTCATAATTAATTTCTGTCCATACTAATAATAATAATTCAATTAACTTGAATGTCTCTTCATTGCTCCACAATAGCGACATTTCGACGATCTCAGAAACACGATAGACGTACAATCCGACTAGCAGTGAATTTGCTACCATTTTTAATAGTTAAAAGCAGTTAATCGGGGTTTAATTCTCGCCTGTGGCAATTTTTATTTAATAATAATCTCGTGATTTTCGTTTGATTCTTGTTCACTTATACATTGTTAATGAAATAGATCTGTAATCACTTTTTGTTACGTGTGTTTTGTTTTCTTCAATAAAGTATTACCTAGTAATGATAGGAATATCCTCAAGTAATTTAAGAATAAAATAGATAAATAAAAACAAAAAAGCTCAATAATTGTATATTCTAAGAACCATGAAGAATACTTAATAACTACAAAATAATATAGTAATTAAATTAGTTTGACTTTTTTTTTGCCTCGCCTCGAGTAGTTTGCCCACAGACTATGGAAGTTAGATTGGGTTCATCAGTTTCTTGAACAGGGGACATCATGGGTAATCAAGCTGAAATTTGAGAGGTTCATGTACTAAATGTTATTTTTGAGTATAATTAGAAACAACATGAACTCTGCTGTTTCATTTGTAACAAAGTGCCTCTCCACTTTGTCCCTAAAAAAAAAATATATGCTTGAAAATACTTGTACCCAATCATTTGATGAGTTTAATTGATTATCTTTTGGATTATAAGATGATCCAGATTCACTTAAGTGTTATACGTTTTAGTTGCCTAAACTTATTAAATAACAAAGCCCAGAGTCCAGATTAGATGTTTGACAGCTCGATAGACAGAACGCTATCGTAACAGAATAGAGAATATGCCATCGCTCAAAGGATATAAATTAGAAATACTGTCACTTTGTAGTGTCTATGGACTAGACTAGTGTGGAGTAAGACAAATCACAAAAGAAATTTTGAGAAACAAGATTCCATGTGCCATTAGAATGTTGTTATATAATAAAGAATTGGCGCAGATGAAACTTTCAACACTTCAACCATTGACGTTTTATATCATTGACTTCAACATGACTATTTTAATAATATCCGGTATTATAATGTTGATATGCACAGAAGAAATGAATAATGCTGTAAAAACCTTTTTCACGCAATAACTTAAATTGGTTGTTTCAAGTTGGATTAAAATATAAGTTCGTTTAAAGCATAGTTTTTTACGGAAACGGATGTCAGATCTGTCAAATTTAATTTTAATGACAGTTCGGAAACAAATATAATTTCACTAGTAAGATATCAGTTAAAATATTGTATTAATTTCTATTGGTGAATATCTGCTTGGATATGATAAGAATGACCTAGAATATAATTTCGCTATAATGCCAGTGAAAATATAGACTCACTAGAAATACCGATTCACTGTAACATTTACATATTTCAACACGTAGAAAGTTCATAATTTTATCTTTAAATTTTAAAATCCTAAAACACAAAATGATATATATGTATTATTTTATATGAATGTGTAATGCAGTTTTATGTTCATTTCATATGATAAAGATATGAGTAAGATATTTTATATGCATAGTGGAATCCCTGAACCGTTACATTTTTATATCACGTTTAATAATAATGCTCATGCAAATGAAAAATGACCTATTTTAAATACGGCTGATTTTTTTTGTACACATGATTTTTAATGAAAGGCATTCTATTTTTAAGTGTCATTAATAAATAATTTGGTCTTTATTGGCTACTTATAATCCTTATTAGAAGTATTGAAAGCATTATTGTACCCTGCGTATAGTGCACTATTTCATCAGATGGAATTAAAAGTCTGAAAGTCAAGTGAAGAAGCGGTAAATATGGTTCTTGATTTTCTTAGTGATATTTCAGTCATCAAATCTTCTCTATTTGATCACTATTATTGAATTCTTGCAATTATTATCATAAAGGATTTATTATCTATCAAAAAATTATCAATACCTATAAAACTCAATGTCCATTCTCCATACAAATCTATACCATTTGTCCGATCTGAACCAAATTTTGTACACTTATTCTTTAGGACCCGGCAGGTAACAAAGGCGACATTTCCACCCTCCTCCTTTACCCCTTTCCCTCCCACTGATATATTTTCAATACAAATCTGTACCGTTCAACCGATCTGACTCAAATTTTGCATACTCATTTTTTGGACCCAGTGAGTAACATAGATGACATTTCCATCTCCCCCTTCACCCCCTGATATATTTTCTATGCAAATTTGTACCGTTTAACCAATTTAACCCAAATTTTGTATACCTATACTTATTTGTTAGTACCCGGCGGGTAACACAGGCGACTTTTCCCCCTCCTCCTTTGCCTCACCACTCTCTTTACTCCTCTGATATATTTTATGTACAAATCTACACCGTTTGCTGATCTGACCCAAATTTTGCATTCTTATTCTTTAGATCCCGGCAGAATACATAGGTCACAATTCCCTCCTGGACGTCCCATACATCCCAGCCTAGATTAAATGGAAACATTATTTTTATTAGAAACTTTGCAAAATAATTGAACATTTGTGTCCCCACAAATTTATTTTTAACTAAATCCTTAACCCGAGGAATGCCGGGTACGAACAGCTAGTTGTCAATAAACACAATGTAAGAATGTTATAAATTGATAATGTATAAGATATATATTATTAGGAATTGAAGGATTTCACACTTATTTTCACATCAGAAAATACCTAAATATCTTTGATGAAATATTTTGTGTTAAAATTTCAACAAGATTGCATTGGATGCATACGGATCACTTATTGAATCTATTTTTCTTTAAAGATAACATTTCTTGTATGCTCTGTGACAACTATACAGTAAAATCCCGTTAATTCGAACCCTGATAATTCGAAATTCACCATAATTCAAATTTTTTAAAACCCAGAAGTCCCAAAATGTGAATTTCATAGAAGGTTAACCCCGATAATTCGAAAATCAAATATCTTTGATGAAATATTTTGTGTTAAAATTTCAACAAGATTGCATTGGATGCATACGGATCACTTATTGAATCTATTTTTCTTTAAAGATAACATTTCTTGTATGCTCTGTGACAACTATACAGTAAAATCCCCTTAATTCGAACCCTGATAATTCGAAATTCACCATAATTCAAATTTTTTAAAACCCAGAAGTCCCAAAATGTGAATTTCATAGAAGGTTAACCCCGATAATTTGAAAATCCTGGTAATTCGTAATTCGAAATAATTTTTGGCCCCTTGCACAATAAATCAATACATTTTAGTTTGCATAATTCGAATTGTTTTTTTAAATTTGACGACTTTGAAAATATATTTCGATTTTTTTCTTTGCAAGTAAGAACAAAAATAGGGTAATTTCACATTTTAACTTTGGTTTAGAAAAAGGTTTATGAAAAAGATTTTCTTTTAATATTTAATATAATATATAATTATTATTATATAATTATTAATTATATTTAATATTTAACATTAAAAAACCATTTTAAACTCCCGCCAAAACACTTATTTTCGCAAGCGACGTTTGGCATGTCTTTTTATGTTATCTGACGTATATCACGTAATAGCAAATTCGCGTATTTAGACGTTCATTCGTTTTTTTACAAAACAAGCCAGCTTTTTTTGTACAGTGTGTCCATAATGTCAGAGAATAAGTTTTGTTCATTACTGAAAACTGAAAAATGAATGTAACATTAAAGCATCAATTTTCGGTAAGTTATCGGATCGTCCTCCATTATTTTATTATGTTTTCTTAGATAGTTATTTTATTAAAATAGGTCACAAACACGGCAAAAATCTATAAAACCATGCAAATAAAAACAAAGCGAAGACGAACGGTTACCACAGAAACGAAACAAATTACAGCGACAAACACCATAGATCACATTGTTTATCTATAATTCTTGTCAAACAACGTCACGACCAATCACATCGCATTTTAAGGAATCATATTTTTTTATGATTTTTATTATAAAAATTATGAATAAAAACATTATCCCCCACCATAGAGTTAAAAATATAATTTATTTTTCTGAATCTATTTCAGTATTTTAATAGATATCTGTAAAATGTGAAATTACCCTATTATGTCAATATCAGATACCTTACTAATAGAAATGTCGCAATCTTTTTATTAGTATAATGAATTTTGCGATTTTGAAATGATTTCTTGAACTATTAAAAAATGCGGAAGTTGTTCACAAAATTATTGTTTTTTTCATGAGTTTTACGATTTTTGGCGAATTTCGCAATCACATCGTGATTGTTCCCTATGCATGATTTCTTCAGTTGGCTGCTTTGATATGCGCAGATAGTTTTAGTATGCGTAGTTTGTGCAAATTCCTCGTACTCAAACTCGTTTAAAATTGTTTTTCGTGTTTTTAAATTTGTGTTTAGTTCTGTTTGTTTCTAATAACTTTGTTTGTATTGTTTACATATTTATTGACTATTATAATTCTATTAACTGTGCTTTGTTGGTCTGAGCCGAAAAAAAGGTGGTATCGAAAGTTAAAATCGAGTGAAAATTAAAGAAGCCTTTCATAAATTCAAATATAAATAAACATTTTTGATATACAGCCATCCAGACATGACGAAATGGAAAAAGATTTTTTCGTTAGTGAGAACAGCAAATATGTACTTTATCAATAGAAATGTCGCGATCTTTGGATTAACATAATTAATATTGCGTTTTTGAAATGATTTCTTTAAATATATGCATAAATTTAACAAAATTAACAGTTTTTTTGATTTTCGATGACAAAGTTTTACAATTTTTGGCGAATTTCATAACGCATAGCACTTTTTTGGGTCCCTTGAATTTCGTATTAACGAGGTTCTACTGTTGTATATTTAAAATAGTTGAAACCCAAGCATTTTTATAATGTGCAATGTAGATATCCGTTCTTTTCTTCGGGCTAGTATTTTGTCTTCTGGAAAAGTTTATCCCAGGTGTCTCATTCTTTTATGCAATATGATTTTTGGGATTAATAATATGGTATTAACTTCTGCCATATTATCAATGTTAAGATGCTTTCTACCTCCTTAAACATAATCCTGATGATGACCACCATACTGTGGCCCAAAACCTCAGCCACAAGATTAACTGACCCACAGCAGAATAAATAACCCATAAGAAATTGTATTATCATCTAGCGCCGTTTTTAACGAATTTGTTATACGTGTCCAAATTATAATACGATTCATAAATACCCTCACATTTAATCCCTTTTTACGAGCTGATTAACAGTTTCGATCTAAGCTTAGATCAGCTGAAATTGCATATATTTTACCTTTCGCTGCCTACCTTTTCTCTTTTTGCTTCTCAATTCGCTTTTGCGACAATTACTTTCAAAATATCATGTTGTATCCAAAACTAGTACCTGACTGGTAAGCAACTCGTAATTTATTTTAAATAACTAATAAATAATATTAATCAAATTCCAGGTATTATTTTTTTATCAAATTCGCCAGCTCTTCTGCCCCTGATTTTCTAAAAAGAATGTTCAGTTTTCATATATTTTCATTTACATAATCAATTCAACCACACAGTATAAAATTGGACAGAGGTGAACTTGGGCGAGAGGATTGGGACACTACTGAAGTATGTCACCCCTCGCATATATTTAAGATACATTAATAAAATACAGTTAAAGTATTTATTCTTGTCTTGCATAATTAATCCCCTAGTAAACAAAACAAATTTTCACAATAGATAGAATTTGTTTTTTATTATTTTTTTTAATTTCGTTCCGAATCGTCTTTCTGTAATAAAGTGTGACTTATTTACTAAGACATTATACTTTTTGAGAATACTTTGTTTGTCCTTTTCATAATTGTTTCAAAATTCACAAGCTCGTAGTAATTTTTTCAAACATGTCGAACGTATTGGAACCGGCCGTGGAACTAGACCGTGTACTAAGGAATTTCCGATAGTTCATGTCTGTATATTCTGGTGGTCCATGTTTTTCATCTGATTTTACTCAAAAACGTTAATGATTTCAGTTTTGATAAATTATTACTCAATAATGAATGTGTGTAATAAGTATGTTTTAACATTTATCTTTTTAAATGAGTTAAATTTAATTATTGACTTGAATGGTTGGATATATTCTATAGTGTCACTCTTTTTACATGCTTTTATTTAACTCTTTATGTTATGGTGGAAACTTGTAATTAATTTTTACCAACTTTCTGACTAACTAAAGCTCTGAAACATTCAACTTTTTTGTAAAGTGATTGACTCACCATTTTCATCACGATTTGGTCATTATTTCAATTAAAATTAATAATCTTGTCACTCACAAGCAAGAGCCGCAGAAACGGCTGAAGAACATGCTGTTAGAAAATATATTTTAATCTTTAAAGCAATGTGTTTAATATTTGGATCCTGCATGGGTGATGTTAAAATATCGATTACGAATGTTTGCAAAGAAAGCGCATTAAAGCATATCTTAAATTTTTTTTATTCATAATTTCACTCATGAGATTATTTGAAGAACTTAGTGCTACAGAGTTTTTAATCAAAACTTTTATGTATTTTATTATCATTAAATTTTTTGTGAAATTATGTATGGTGGTAAATTTTTATATTAATCAATTATCATATTATAAGCAGAGTGACAGTATGTACGTGTCAAATCTCTGTTCAGCAATTTAAAAGTTAATGTTAGGGTGACCAAGTCCACAAGTCACTGTGATCTGACTCTGGGCTGCCACATGCGACACTGAAACAGTTTCAACATGCTGAATTGTCATTGACCTGTTAATTGCCACCAAAATTCCAAATCAACATGCAGGCAAAGGCCCAAGATTTTCTGAATTTTTGTGATTTTTCTTTTTACGAAAAAACCATGCGTATATTAAAAAAAAACACATTCATATTATTCTATCATAAGTGTCGAAATGCAATATTTTTATTATTTAAGTATAAAAAAAATCTTTTTTCAATTCCGATAACATTTTATGGAAATTAATTATTTATTTTTATTTGTTTATTAGAGATAACACTACTGTTATTATTTTATGCCTACGTAATATCCTTCTTCTCTGTGGTATATTTTGTTGCACGGTAAACAATGGAACATCGCACTCGTAACACATAACTATGATACACTTTCACACACATATTTTAAATGAACACAGCGTAATGAATGTATTTTTGTTAATAAATCACTGTTAGTATTCAATTGAATCATAAACCAACAAAAATTGACAAATATTGCAAAACGTATCGTATTTATTTGTGTATAGGTGTACAAATAAATCGAAAATCGAAAAAATAAATCGTATTTCCCGCACACTTTGCGTGTGACCTTGAGGACAGAATATTTAAATTTCGATTGTACAACACCCGGTTTGTGGCGCCATCTACAACTTTCCCAAACAATTTTGACGGCTGACAAACTTCTATTTTGATTGCTGATTTAAGCTATAATCGGCGATGTTTTTGAGTTGAAAATAGATCGACAGGTCAACACGGGATTTCTCTACTGGGAAAAAAATCATGTTTTAAAAATTCAAAACGCGGCCGCCGAGAAATCATTAATTACGTTCCCGTCGGCCATAGCCATCGCGGGCCTATGAGGAAGTCGCGCTCCGTCGGATATATCCGCCGTGGCCCTCGCCAAATTAATTGATATATCCTTTACGATTTTTTAAACTAGTCATGACTAATACACAATATTAAGTATGATAAAACGTTTGCAAATTTTTTTGTTCTTTTTTGCATTATAAAATCAAAGTGATGAAAAACAATAATCAAATATGGTATAATACTAGTTCCAAGAGCCAACAAGGACTTTGAAAAATGTCTACTTTAGTCATATTTCTCAAATTTTATTTATCATAACTGAAATCAGACTTACTGAACTGAAATGTTTTTATGTGTCGTTAAAATGCTAATAAGCTTTGCTTAATCTTAAGCATTTAATTGTAAAAATAAAAATTTAATCTTCACTTGTTTTTGTTCTACAAATTAAAATTTGCACTTAGCGAGTCTTCCATTTTTAGTAAACTTACAAACAAAATATCTACTGTGCAAATATATCTTAAATGACTTAAATAACAGCGGGACAGATAGGTGGTTTATTTCCTTGCTGCTAATTTTTTTTTTACTTATTTTTAAATTTTTAACAATAGTAAATAATAATGTAAATGTATGGTGTCCAAAATGTAAATATTCTGTAAATTCCATACATTACCCAGGTACTGAGACTGATTTTGAATAATGGTTATGTAAATAATAAAATATGTAAAATAATAAATGTTTTATTTTTATCCAAATCCTAACATTTTTAGAAAAAATACGCATCTTTTTTCTCTTATTTGAAATATGTACTCAAAGGTACAATCAAAAATTTGAACCCGGCATGAATGAGGTGGGAAATTGTTACCCCGACTGTTTTGCACACGATCAATCCAGCGGCATAAAATTGGACACTTTAAATTTGATAAAAATAACAATAAATGGCCGTGTGTGTGTTGGTGAACTCATGTGTAAATAAACATCGCCCGCGAAAAGCAATTAGTGAATCATTGTTGACCGCGTATGAATGAAAAGGGGTCATTACGACGAAAAACCAAATGGCCGACGATTGCGTCGGGAAGTCCTGAATTGTCTGGGAAGAGGGGGCAGAGCTGAAGAGCTCATTAGCCTCCCGCCATTTTGCTTTCATTCGCTAATGGACTGATTTCTAGGAATTATAATGTGTTTGTTTGTATTTTATGTATATAATTGTTACTATAAGGTTTATGTTTTGATTAAGGGCCGGTTGTTTCAAGTTGGATTAAAGTAAGCGTTCTTTTAAAGCATAGATTTTTACGTTCTCCACCAATCAGACGATCCGTTTTCGTAAAAATCTATGCTTTGATCGACCGCTTACTTTGATCGAACTTGAAACAACCGGGCCTTAGTTGTAAGATTTCCTTTCCGCGTCGAGGCCTCGACCAACTTGCACAACTTTAAGAATTTTTTGATATTATATGTATGTTTATTGTATTCTTTGTTTAAAATAAAATGAGTGGAATTAGCGGTCTTATTACTGACGAATCCTGACAGGAGATAAAAGGTTTTGTGCATTATTAGGACATCCGCGAGATTCGGAAACAAACGTATCTCACTATGGAGGATGACGGCCGATCTCGCGGATTAAATTAAATAGTAAAAAAGATGTTTTTTGCCAGTTTTTAGATAACTGCGCAGTAGATTTGAAAGGCCGTTCAAATGGTCGCGCAGGTCGACGTTTGAATGCGACAAGTCGGCGCCAGCCGGGGGCCGCTGGTTTATGGACCAGACGTACACGGCGCGTGGAGAGTTTGCCACGCCGTAAAACAAGAAAGTTCACGAGATGAACTCAGAAAAAGTGCACAAAACCTAGCATGTTGTATATCGTTGGATTCGGCATGTCATTTCCTGTCAGAATTCGTTATAAAATAAAGAATCGGATTAGTTTGGAAGGAGATACATCGAGAGATAGGAATCGGCCTTTTAAAGACGATTTATGAGCGCCGACTCATCCGGACACATTGGTCCTAATTAAATTCACATGCGGATGTGCCAGGCGTTCAATTTGATGTAACATTTATATATGTACACCTCCCCGTTCGGGAGATAATTTGGCTAGACGGGCAAAATGGACCATCTAGAGGATGCGCGGGCACGGTATTGCCCGAGCGAGCGACTTTGGTCCGCTCGGGGATGCTGCGCCCATCACCATCCACCACTGGGTATTCTCGAGATGTTTCTCCCCTCCATCACTAATCCCATTTTGACCGTTAATTTCCCATTATGTCTAGATTTTAAGTATAATTAAAGGAAGATTCCGTAGACCCAGCATCCTCAGTTCGCCGAGATTACTTTTACATCGTTACGCTGCCGGTCCGCGGAATCGTTTTTGCCAGAAAATAGTGCCTTTTACTTTTTATTTAATTTCCTGAAAAAGTGTTTGTAAAATTTCTAATTTAAATTTTTGTTAAAAATAATAACTTGTAACTTCATACTGAATTTCTCCCACCGTAACGCGGAGACCCACCCTATATTTAGCTATTTTTAAATTCAGTTTTTTAGCCGCTCGGGTTTTAAAATATTTTGGGAATTTATTAATAGTCTTTTCGAACTTGGTATGGCCTTGTGCGTACCACCGACTGTGAGGTGGGTATCACACATCCATTATACGTTTCCTTTAAGATGTACATTTCAATTTCATATAATAATTTGTAACGATGTTTTATTATATTTTCCTGGATCTTCTGTTTTTGTCAATATAATAAAACTAAAATTTTATAATGGAAAAAATTTAATATTTGACTTGAAACTCTAGTTAAAAATTTTTTTAATGTGTTACAAGTAGGAAATTTTGTTGCATAACTCCACAAAGTCACTTGTAAACATTTTAAGTACGAAACCTACATCAGCGCCACTTGTATTACTTTTTAGTTAATCACTACAGGCGGCGCCACTATTCCAAATTTTCAGTAAAAATATTTTTAAGAATATATAATATATTTTTAAGAATATGTAATATTATAGTATATAATATATTTGCCCTGGGAGCCTGAAATTTGTGTACAAATTGGGTGATTTTTTATAAGGAGGCGATTATTTTATAATTCTTTTTTGGCACTTATTAAAGTATATCTGTAGGTACATACATATTAAAGTATTATTTTATTGAAAAATTTTATACAATATACTTTAAATAAGGCCATAAAAAAATTAATAATCTCAAATAATGAAAATGTCCCTTAAATCTTTAAAGCCAAAAAATTTGAAAAATTAAAATTGTAAGAATTGCACCTTATTTTAATCACTTTTTAAGATGCATTCACAGCAAGATAGGGGGAAATACATGTAAAATTTTCAAAAAAGTTTGAAAAATTTTCAAAAATGATAGTATAACATCTTAAAAACATGTCTTATGTGAAAACTTGTAAATGTTTCCCGTCTACACTAAGCATCCGAGTGCTGTCAGAAGTGTAGTTGAGGGGTTGGCTTCGGCTACCTGCTCTTTGAATTCCCTTAAAACCTTTCAATTCAAAATTTTGCAATTTTTATATAGAATAACTCCTAGAAAAGGACAGTTGTATAGTCATTAAAAATACATTAGAGAAGGTCAGGCCCAGTGTTACTTGACATAAAGAGAATGTATTTTTCAATGTCTTCAGTAAACATTAAAAATATATTCAGTTCAGTAAAATTACATGCATTGACAGGTAATTGAGTATGTATGTATATAGTTCAGAATAAAATTAATGTAAGGAGATAAGGAAAAGATTTTCACTACCTACAATATCTAAAAACAATAATATAATATATGAAGCAACTAACAGTAAAAATAGCTTAAAATAAAAATAAAAATAGCTAATGAGTAGCTTGTTGGTCAGGACTCTCGCCTCGTGATCCAAAGGTCGCAGGTTCGAATCTCACTCCAGACAAGCAAGTTAGTGCTATTTTCATACCACAAGCGTTTAGCTTAATTTGAAAATAGTAAGAATATTGATGTGACACGAATTCCTTGTTCGTATCTCTATTTAAAAAAGAAAAAACAAATTTCAGGTACTGATGTGAGTGACTAGTAAAAAGGACATTGTAAAGTAGAGATGAATAATGGGGTTGTACGCCAATGGAAAAGATTGCGGAAAGATGAGATGTGATGGAATTTTTTGAAGTTGAAGATGAAACGGGTACATAAGTTTTGAAGGCCTTCCAGTTTGTTGAGATTCTCTACATTGACATCCAGATAACACACATTAGCATAATCAAATAGGAGAAGTTGTGATTACATAATTGTTATTTTACAGTGAATCGGGAGAAAGTTTTTAAGTCCATTTAGGGCTTGCTTTGTAAAATATTATTTCGTTGACATGTGAAATATTATGTTCGTGCCATGACAGATTTGCCTCAATTAGAATGCCTGGGTTTTTCACAACTTTAGCATAGTTGCAAAATGGTAGCAAAATACTGGTAGCAAAATAAAATCTGAGATAATAGGACTTTTAGGTTTGCACGAGCTCTATCAGGATCAACTTACTATTGTTGGAGATAAATGATTTTCTATTAGGTATGTCAATTATTTAACGTCAATGAGTTTATAATATTTAATGTTAATATTGCTAAGCAATGTTCTCCAATCAGTCTATTGATGTTCAAAATATCAATTAATTAACATGCATAATACCCATTCTCGTGGCCCAGATTTCATTCCAACATTTCTGTTAAAAGGTTATGTGGAACAACTGATAAAAAAAAAACTTTGTTTTTTGTATAATCTTTTCATGAATACAGGGATCTTTCCGAAAACATGGAAGATGCCAAAAGTTACTCCAATATATAAGAGTAGTTCTAAGTCATCTGTAGAAATAGTATTGTACCCTGTATCGGTTTGCTCGAGGTTCCGAATTTACAGAGCAATAAGGAAGCGAGAATTGGTGATAAAAGAACAGTTCGAGGCGGATTTTTTTTATATATATGTAAAAGAATTTAGGCGTACCTGCATAGATGGAAAATTTAAGGAATGAAACACAAATAGGTTTCTTTCACTTACTGTTCGATAACCACACACACTCGTAAAGCCCCACGTTGGGCGCCAGTTTGTAGAGAGATTTTTACTTATTTATTATTGGTAAACATATTTGCAGTGTCGGCAAATGGGGCCGTGAACATCTACCTTTCGATACTAGCTCAGCGAAAAAAACAGGTCTCAATCTTCAGGGTAGTTCAGGTTCACGAGTGTGTAATTGGTGGGTATCGGGAAGTAAATGAAAGAAGTATGTTGAGGACAATAATATATTAGAACGAGTTTGTACATTTCACAAAAGGCATTGTTTATAATTAATGGAATTATAATAACAAATTCTAGTTATACAAAAAAAAACAAGTATATCGACAGTAGAAAGTACAGTTGTACATAGAACAAAAATGGCACTAAATTTCTATAGTGACTCGTGATTGACAGGCAAATAATTATTAAATGTGAATATCAAAATTAAAAAAAACACAAGTATGTATATTTTACTGGAGAAAAAAATTAAAATAAGTGTAACCATAATTAGAAAGTACAAGTGTAATCACAACAAAATGGCAACTCCAGTTTGGCAGAAAGATAATTATTAAATGTAGTGATCAAAGTTAAAGTAAGTGTAACTATAATTAGAAAGTACAAGTGTAGTCACAACAAAAATTTGGCACTAATGTTTATATAGTGTCTCTAGTTATGAAGTGACAATCATTGTCAATGCGATTATTAAAGATTAAAACACAAATAGATCGATAAGTAGAAAGTAGAGTTGCAATCACCCCAAAAACATATGTACGGCCAGTGACGCGATTCTCGGTTGTGGAAATTTATGTTGATAGAAACTGGCAACACAATAAGAAATTAAATATGGACTTGACTAGTAGCATAGATAAGTTGTCTCTCGATGGTTGACGAAACACAAGAGTATATCTTCATAGAGTTACAAAAATTGAATATTCATATTATTTCTTTGATGCAAAAGGATAGACACAAAAGTACACTACAGGGAAGATTATACAGAACTGTGATAGTCTGTTTCACCATTTCTGCTCTCACTTATTAAAGTATATCTGTAGATACATACATATTAAAGTATTATTTTATTGAAAAGTTTTATACAATATACTTTAAATAAGGCCATAAAAAAATTAATAATCTCAAATAATGAAAATGTCCCTTAAATCTTTAAAGCCAAAAAATTAGAAAAATTAAAATTGCAAGACGAAGAAGACGTCGAAGACGTCCTGGTGATAATTGAAAAAACTGATTTTATAAACTGGTTATGGCATCGAAGTTGGACGTTATTATGGTGGTTAGATCTCAGATCCAACGGGAATACGGAATGACATAAATGTTCAAGAAGTTTTTCAAAATGGCTGTCGACGACGCGTCCTCCTGGTGAAATTTATAAAAGCCAAGCTTTATCTATTCGAATCATTAGAATCCTGGAGTCACATAAACATTTATGATGATGACTATTGTTAATATCATTGAAAGATTTGGCAGATACTTCGTGGTGCAACATTATAATTTAAAAAACATGTTTTACTTTACTTTGTAATACACACACAATATGAGCTATTATTATTATATATATAAATATAAAATTACAACTATAGTTTAGAGAGCAGCAGTCCCTCTCATCATCAGGTATAGATAATAACTAACTTAAATACAAAATTTATCAATCTAATTGGGTAGGTCAGGGGGACGCGCGGCGGGGAAGGGTATTTTTTTTCGCCGAACAGCTCTAGGAGTGGTGAAGTGGACTGAAATGTGATATTATTTATTAATGTGTTTACAGAATTTAAATTTTTTAGGATTTCAACGGTTTCCAAACTATTCATTATCCATCCTCCATGAGGAATCAAGTGGAGTAATTTTAATTTGTGACTATCGAAAGAATGATTGGTGTTAATTATATGATTGGCAAATTCGGAGAAATTGTTATTTTTAAGCAGCGGCGATGTTCTTTTATGCGTGTTTTAAGTTTGTAGTGGTTTGGCCTATATACTTTTTTTCACAGTCTCCGCAAGTTATTTCATATATCCCACTTTTTTCTAACATACCTATTTTTGTTTTTGAATTTAGAAGAATTTTACCAATATTATTGTTTGTGTAATAAGCTGATCTAATGTGAGTAGGGAAGCAATTTGTAATTTTATTAGAAATCGGACCATTATAAAGAATTTGTCGCCAAATTGTATTATAATAATGAGTTCCTGCAATTGTTGTTAAGAGCTGGGCAGTGTTGTAACTTGTATATTGTTAGACAACCCATCTTGACTATTGTTAGACAACCCATGGATTCCCCAATACCTCCCATTCTAACCGATATATTTTTAAACAAACTTGAAACAGACTTGTTAAATTCAGATCACCCCCTCGTTAATTTATGCATCCTCAGTTGGTATAGATACGTGGATGATATATTTTGTATCTTCACGGGCACTGATAGACAACTAGATTCTTTTCTCGCTTACCGTAATGTACAACACAAAAATATCAAATTCACTCTCGAAAAAAATGAAGATAATAGTTAAAATTTTTTGAACCTCTCTATCAAATTTAATAATAATAAATTACAATTTAACATTTACCGAAAACCCACATATATCGATACCATAATTCCTGCATCGTTTTCCTATCCGACAGCGCATAAAATGGCCAGCTTCCATACCATGTTAAATGGATTAATTAAAATTCCCCTTAATACCATTGATTATGATAACGAAATAAATATAATTAAACATATTGCTATTAACAATGGATATAATTGCGCGTTGATAGAATGTTGAAATCAAAAATTAATAATAAACTTATCGAAACATTTATACTCAGGCAAAAATATTAAAACCACCGATAATACAATTTGGCGAAAAATTCTTTATAATGGTCCGATTTCTAATAAAATTACAAACTTCTTCCCTACTCACATTAGACCAGCTCATTACACAAACAATAATATTGGTAAAATTCTTCTAAATTCAAAAACAAAAATAGGTATGTTAGAAAAAAGTGGGATATATGAAATAACTTGCGGAGACTGTGACAAAAAGTATATAGGCCAAACCACTAGAAACTTAAAAACACGCATAAAAGAACATCGCCGCTACTTAAAAATAACAATTTCTCTGAATTTTCCAATCATATAATTAACACAATCATTCTTTCGATAGTCACAAATTAAAATTACTCCACTTGGTTCCTCATAGAGGATGGATAATAATTAGTTTGGAAACCGTTGAAATCCTAAAAAAATTAAATTCTGGAAACACATTAATAGATATGATACGGATCAATATAGAAGTGGAAGAAAAACCCACATCAATTACAGAATAATTACACATTTACTTTACAATTAAATTACATAGCTCAGTTTTACATAGTCTCTTTCATTAAGTTTATAATACAAGAAAATATAGTATCCTGTCCAATTACTTCTCAAATTACTACCGGGTGTGCAGCATTAGATAAAAAACGCGGACACTACTTGTATATAACAATTTATAAATTCACTCGTGACGCGACACTTGCATGCTCGGCGATACTCGGAACCGTGACCCACGTCACAAGAGTTTACTCGGCGGAGCGGAGGTCTGTAATCGGATGGTTAAATTTCATCGCGTTTGGTCAGTATTTTCAAATATGTGTGAAACACATAACGCAAATTTTCTCACTTGGACCAGCAAATTTCTTACTAGGACCGCAAAAAATGCTGATTTTTTTATCGCATTGCCAGCAATCGCCCATGCTGTATGCGCACTGAAGAAATGACGGTAAAATTTCATCGCGTTTGGTCACAAACTTCAAATACGTGAGAAACACATAACGCAAATTTTCTCAATTGGACCAGCAAATTTCTTACTTGGACCGCAAAAAATGTTGAATTTTTTTATCGCATTGCCAGCAATCGACCATGCTGTATGCACACTGAATACCTGACGGTTAAATTTCGTCGCGTTTGGTCACAATCTTCAAATATGTGTGAAACACATAACGCAAATTTTCTTACTTGGAACAGCAAATTTCTTACTTGGACCGCAAAAAATGTTGAATTTTTTTTATCGCATTGCCAGCAATGGACCGTGCACTATGCACACTGTTAAAATGACGTTTAAATTTCTTCGCGTTTGGTCACAATCTTCAAATACGTGAGGAACACATAACGCAAATTTTCTAACTTGGACCAGCAAATTTCTTACTTGGACCGCAAAAAATGTTGAAATTTTTTATCGCTTTGCCAGCAATGGACCGTGCGGTATGCACGCTGTTTAAATGACGGATAAATTTCATCGAGTTTGGTCATAATCTTCAAATATGTGTGAAACTTATAACGCAAATTTTCTTACTTGGACCAGCAAATTTCTTACTAGGACCGCAAAAAATGTTGAATTTTTTAATCGCATTGCCAGCAATCGACCGTGCGGTATGCACACTGTATAATGACGTTTAAATTTTTTTGCGTTTGGTCTCAATCTTCAAATACGTGAGAAACACATAACGCAAATTTTCTCACTTGGACCAGCAAATTTCTTACTAGGACCACAAAAAATGTTGAATTTTTTTATCGCATTGCCAGCAATCGACCATACTGGATGCACACTGAAGAACTGACGGTTAAATTTCTTCGCGTTTGGTCACAATCTTCAAATACGTGAGAAACACATAACGCAAATTTTCTCACTTGGACCAGCAAATTTCTTACTAGGACCGCAAAAAATGTTGAATTTTTTTATCCCATTGCCAGCAATCGACCATACTGGATGCACACTGAAGAACTGACGGTTAAATTTCTTCGCGTTTGGTCACAATCTTCAAATACGTGAGAAACACATAAAGCAAATTTTCTCACTTGGTCCAGCAAATTTCTTACTTGGACCGCAAACAGTGTTGAATTTTTTTATCGCATTGCCAGCAATCGACCATGCTGTATATACACTGAAAAACTGACGGTTAAATTTCATCGCGTTTGGTCACAATCTTCAAATATGTGTGAAACACATAACGCAAATTTTCTTACTTGGACCAGCAAATTTCTTACTAGGACCGCAAAAAATGTTGAATTTTTTATCGCATTGCCAGCAAATTTTCTCACTTGGACCAGCAATTTTCTTACTTGGACCGCAAAAAATGTTGAATTTTTCTTATCGCATTGCCAGCAATAGACCATGCGGTATGCACACTGTTAAAATAACGTCTAAATTTCTTCGCGTTTGGTCACAATCTTTAAATACGTGAGAAACACATAACGCAAATTTTCTTCCTTGGACCAGCAAATTCCTTACTTGGACCGCAAAAAATGTTGAATTTTTTTATCGCATTGCCAGCAAATTTTAGAACACGGACCAGCAAATTTCTTACTTGGACCGCAAAAAATGTTGATTTTTTTTTATTGCGTTGCCAGCAATAGACCGTGCGGTAAGCACACTGTTAAAATGACGTTTTAATTTCGTCGTGTTTGGTCACAATCTTCAAATACGTGAGAAACACATAACGCAAATTTTCTCACTTGGACCAGCAAATTTCTTACTTGGACCGCAAAAAATGTTGAATTTTTTTTATTGCATTGCCAGCAATAGACCGTGCGGTAAGCACACTGTTAAAATGACGTTTAAATTTCGTCGCGTTTGGTCACAATCTTCAAATACGTGAGAAACACATAACGCAAATTTTCTCACTTGGACCAGCAAATTTCTTACTAGGACCATTGAAGGTGACCTACCACATACCCTGGGCTGTTTTATGTGCCGAAGCGTCCATATCAGCCCAACACATTCGCCGCTTGGTTGGCATTATTTTATGCTAAAGCGTCCTCTGCGCCCGGCCTTGCGTCCCAGCATTACAAGAAGCAAGACCAGGCGAGTCGGTCGCGCAAAACCTTCAATGTCCCATGCTAAAAGTCTTTATTTTTAAAAGAGGTTTTACAAAATTACAATAAAAGAACATCTATAATCTAAAAAATACAACATAAGAACACTCGAGGAGACATCGCACGGGACAAAAATAAATCAACCCCCCTCCTTGGAGGGAAAGGGACAAAATAAAATAAAAACATGAAGCACTTGTGCAGGAAAAGGTAAAACCACCGGTATGACACCGATCAGGAGAGACAACGTAAAATTGACAAAATATGATACAAAACAGAAAGATAACATGGTTGTGCAAATAAAATGGAAAATAACGATAGAAAACACAATGAAATTAACAAGAATGTAAAGAGAAAATAGAAGTAATAAACAGAAAAAGTGAAATTGCAAGATTATTAAAAGAAAACAAAGAAAGACCAATGTAGGGCAGCATGGTCAAGGGTACATCAGGACCACTGAGCAGGACCCCTCAGGATTTCCCAACGGGTCACCCAAATTCCCACGAACACTTTAAAAAGTCTGAAGTTATACTCACAACTCACAAGGTCGGCATTTGTAAGACGCCGACCTGTTCCATGTGGCCCATTTATGCCCTCAATCAAAGCTTCTCTTGCATCCCTCATCAAAGAACAGTCCCACAGGATATGTCCCGGAGTCTGGGCCACACGAGCACAGACGCACCAAGGGTGGTGGGGAGCCCAAGATCATGTAACTTAGATCTGAACTCTCCATGACCCGACAGCAGCTGTACTGTGTGGTGGTTCAGTGTGGGGAAATACCCTTCGGAATCCTTTCTTTCTTTCACCGCCACCCTCGGGAAGAAGCTGTGGGTCCACCTCCCGGTGGTAGCGGCATCCCATCTTTCTTGCTAAACTTCGATCGTGATCCGTCTAATCCTTCTGTCCAACTCTTGGAACCGCTCGTTTTCCAGGCGCCTGAGAGTCCTACCGAAGTAGTCAGTTTCCAGACCCCGCCTAAGTTTACGGCGCGCGCAGGTCTCCAAAACCTCCAAGTCTGCAGGGAGCACCCCCGCTAGAACCGGGAGGGCCTGACGAGAAACCGTCCGGTAGGCCCCCGTCAGCGCCAGCAACGGAACTCTCTGCCCACTATTCAGAGCTGCAGCGACAACCCTAATCCGGAGCCTATGCGACCAGACCTCGGCTGCATACGTGACCTGAGCCACATAAGTAGCCTTGTAAACTAGTCGCATAGCCGGCGAACGGATGCCCCAGTCCGCAACACTCATCCGCTTCATGGAAGCAAAGAAGACCCCCGCACGGTCGGAGATGGTCTTGACATGAGCCAGAAAGGAGCCCGACATGTCAAAGGTCACTCCTAGGTACTTAACTTCTCTTTCAAATTTTACAGTTATTCCATCCACTTTCAAAATCGGATTCCTAACCTGACTCAAGCCACCCCTCATCTTCAGAGCAACCGTTTTCGAAGGCGTCAGAGCTAACTTGTTTCTTTTACACCAGTCAGAAATCATCGCAATTGACCTATTACCCTTTTCCTCTAATTCTCTGCGAGTCTGTCCAGAAACGAGCAGGAGAGCATCATCCGCGTACGCTATAGTCGTGCAGTCCACCGGTAGCGGAAGCAGTAACAGGTCGTCAAAGAGGATGTTCCACAGAGTCGGTCCTAGAACCGAACCCTGAGGGCAACCCATGTCCAGAGGCCTGGTGCGGGATAATCCACCATAGCTGAGGGTCACGGTACGATCACCGAGGTAACTTTTGACAATGTCAAAGAGATACCCCGGGCACTGCCGGACCTTCAGCTTGGTAAGAATCATCTCCCACCAGGCATTATCGAAGGCACCCCATATGTCCAAGAAAATACCTATGACATACTTCTTACAATTATTCTTCACCCAATCACGTGCAAACAACATGGCGTGCTCCGTTGACCTACCCCTGACAAACCCAAACTGCCGGTCACAGGCAGGCGAGAGATTTCTCTCAAGCCTGTTCCGGATCACCGTCTCAAGCACCTTCCCAAAAACAGGAAGGAGTGTGATTGGGCGATACGCACCTGGATCTGACCGAGGTTTGGAGTTCCCCTTGGGTATGATTGAGAGCACACCTCTCTTCCATAAGGTAGGAAAAACTCCTACACTAATGCACTTATTCATCACAAACAAGACTTCTTTACTGGCGTACCTCCAAACATTCTTCGCTATCGCCCTCGTAATCTTGTCCACACCGGGAGCCTTCCCAGGACCTAGGTTCCTAAAAATGACGCTCAGCTCAGCTCCCGTCACAGGTGGTGGCACTCGAGACTCTAGCAGCATAGAGCTAGTTGGGAGACGGGCCAGGGCACGGACAAGCCGGTGATGGTCCTCCTCCCCTCCAGTCCGCTCCAGAGGCACAAGTTTCTCCAAGAGCCCATCCAGGGTGGAGATCAGACCATCCGTCGTCCTACCGCCGAGAGTGATCCCGGAAGGAGAGCAACGGGGTTTCCGACACTCCTCCGGACAAGCCCAGTGATTCGCCAAGGATCGGCATTCCCAATCTCGGTCACCCACTGTTGCCAGTGGGCCCGCTTGGCGCTACGGATCGCCGCCGTGTAAGCCGACCTAGCCACACGGAGCTCCTCCACCAGGGTTTGCTGCACCATAGGAGCAGCAAGACCCTGACGAACAACCCCGCAACGCCGATAGGCCCGACGGTAGGCAGCCCGCAGCACCCCCAGGTCAGTAGTCCACCAGCGGGCTGAAAATTTTTTCCCCGGGCTAGTGCGACCGATAACGGAGTCGGCCGATCTCACTACAGCCTCGTTTAAGAGCTCACCAACCAGGGTTGGATCTCTTACACTTCTCTCATAAATACCTAATAGTTCCTCATTCAGGGTTGATCCAAACGCGTCCCAGTCCACGTCCCTGGATTTAAACGTCCATGTGTCTCTTGCGATTCTCGCTGGGACTCGAGAGAGATGAAAAGTGATTAGGCGGTGGTCACACTCAATCGCACCGTCCAACACTCTCCAGTCTCTGACAAGTCCCAGCATATTATTCGTACATAAGGAGAGATCAACGCGACTCTCCCCACCGGCATACCCTGCAAATGTTGGCAGTGAACCTGCCTCGTTGAGGATATTCAGGCCGTAACAAGCGATGAACCCCTCAACGGCGATTCTACGATCGTAGTTATGCTGCCCAGAGTGATCATGCCAGAGGGGAGACCGAGCATTAAAGTCTCCACAAATCAACACATGCTTCCCTTTTAATTCATCCAGGGTACGGGAGAGACCTAGAATGTGAGGGCCCACAGGGTCGCCGTACTTGAAGTAAACCGAGATAAAATATATCTCGATCCCTTCAAGCACGACGGAGGCGCACACTCGATACCCATCGGAGAGGTGTGCCAGGTACAGGGGTTTCAGGCGA